>APFE031091870.1:0-18018 GCA_000404065.3 Pinus taeda | reverse complement strand
TTTTTGCTTCCTTTCAACACAGCTCTTCAATAATTTGCATACCTAACTGCAACCTCTCTGGTGGCACTCTTCATCTTAGCAATTTCAATTTCAGTTGCCTCCAACTGGTCCTTTATGGCTATAATATTTCCTCCTTGGGAAATGATGACTTTTTTATTTGAGCCTTTTTTCTTGATTTCCTCTACCTCCTCTGTTCTGGGCAATTCCTTAGATACCTCTGTTCTCTGACATTTTCCAGACCGGTGTTCTCTCCTCTCCATCTTGCCTTTGAAATCTTCGCACTGACAATGAGCAACAACTTCAACTGAAATGGTAATTCAATCCTTTTTTTGGCTCGGCCTCGCTTGTAAACAGGCTCACTTGAAAACAGCTTCACTTGCAAACTCACATATAATCATCACACGGGCTGGTCACTTATATATCATTCACGATCATCATAAAGATCCATGCAAAGTAAAACTCATTTGAATTAATACTGATGCGCATGTCTGCAAATCTATTGGTGGAGTGATGGTTAATGAGCGTTTGGGAGGTACAAAAAACTGACATGAGAGGACGGAAGTGGTGACTCATTAACGGACTTGACCCTTTTAGAAATATTCGTTGCAAAACGCACAAATCTGCGATTTCGCAGCGCGATTAGTTTTGAATTGCCATAATGCGCTACGAAACTGCTTGATGGTGACGCTGCGAAATGGCTAAACAATAATTATGCAGCGAAACTGACCAATAAGAGACTGCGCTACGAAATTACGAAAAGGATCAGTGACATGGATTAGACAAGACATATCTCATGAAAGCATGATGGTGGAGGATGACCGATAGGATTAGAGTACACTTTACATCAAACATCTTTAAAGCTTCAACCCTAAGTAAGAAACATAGATTAAAAACAATTTAACACCAACTTTAGACATTGAACTTGGACAAAGGGTTATATACAAATGTTTATAGTTCTAAGTGATAACACATCGTACCAATATTCTTAGGAATCTCACCCTCAAGTTTATTTTGGTAAAGCTGCAAACTAACCAACTTTCAAAGCTTGTTGAAATTATGAGGCCAAGGCCCTGTTAGATTATTCTTAGATACATACATAAGTTGAAGTTCCCTCAAATCCCCAATAGAAACAAGAATCCTCCCCTGTAAATTACACTCCATCAGCCACAGATTCTGCAGCTTAGTCAATTTCCCAATCTCCACAGGAATAGGACCACTTTCAAACGGATTAAGGGCCTGCGCTGGATGCAAATATAACAGACGCTTTTTCATCCAACATCTTGGGAACGCTCGACACAAAGCCGAGTGTGCACCCAAGACTAGGTATCTAATCCGAAAAACGCTTATGGGAATATAACCAAGTATTAGGAATCCACTAGAAATACCTAGATTAATTCCAAATACAAATAAGGTAAGCTAATTTCGATGTAAAATGATGGAATCCTACTATGGATCATTTATTGCTCCAAAAATGGATTCGGGAAATACCTAAATAATACACCCTGAAATCGGGCGAAACCCTAAACCCTGAACGCTAAAGGCCCTACTGATCAAAAACATCGGGAAAAAAATTTCTTGTCATTTCCTTAAATCCGCGTCGTAGGACCAGATCATGAAACGAAAAAGGAAATTAGGATCGACCTCGCAACTTCCAATAAGAAAACCCATGGCTTACCTCGTTCAACAGGCGATCCTTGGGAAGAAGTCGGGCAACGTCAGGTGGAAGTACAACATGCCTGCACACAGAAACAAGGACCAGGTCTCAAAGCACTTCCTTACTAAAACTAATAAGAACATTTTATAAGATTTTGGCCTTCAAACCCTAAAACAAAGCCTTGAAATAGATATTTTTGTGTAAATAATTTGGCATTCAAACCCCTAAATTGAAACCCTAAACGGAGAAATTCAAAAAATAAATCATTAAAAGACCTTCAAACAGGAAACGTATCAGACCTGTACTCATAGGTATCGTCGTAGTATTTCTCAGAATACTGTATTTGGGGCATCTTTCCGGCCTGTAAATGGAATAATCATTTCCTTGGAGAATGTGCACATTCTGGCTCTTGGACAAAGGCGTTGGCATAACAGTGTTCCGTTGAGATTTTGCGAGACCCGGGCAATAGAACTCGCACCAGCTGCAAAGATTATCGATTGAGACCATGACGAGTAATTGAAGGAGACCATGAATGCCCGCTCATGCCAGGTGTCAACGCTAGAATCAAGCCTGAACAAATACTAAGAAAATTGCCCAGTCCGCCAGGTGTCAGCGTGAGAATCAAAAGGACGACGAAAGTCCCTTTCAAAGGAAGGCCTATCGGCCTAACTAGGAAACGTTTTTCAAGGATTGTGCATTGAGCAAGTGTAGACAATAGAATGGAGTGACTGAGCTCTGGGATTGCGCAATGTACAGTTGAAGGAGGTTGTCCTCTATGATTTTGAAGGAGGTAAAAATTCATCATTGTGGCGCAGTGCGCAGTTGGAGGAATTTGAGGGATCAGTCATGAATTGCGCAAGTTGAGAGGACAAAGAAAACTCTAAATTTGACTGAGTGTGGGATCAGTGAAACAAAAGACTGAGAGTAAAAGCATATGAAAATTCATAAGACATGATAACACACACTTATACAATCCAAAATATGACCATAAGATGCTCAATACCCAGAATCAACATGTGTACTTTGAAACAACAGCAAAGCGACACTTAGAATACAAGTTACAACAGAAGTGTCGATTTTAACCAGAAAGTGTGCTAAGTTGTGGGAGAGTGTCAAGCGCATATTGGTATGATATATAAGATTAGATAATGTAGAAGAGCGTGCTAGAGTTGCCTCCAATGGTACACCAAAGTGCAACACATGCAAGAGTGAAAACAATTAAAAGCGACACTTATGACCGTGAGAAAAAGTTAAAACAACACTTGAAAAAGCTAAATAAAGTGAAAGTGACACATGCTAGAGTGAATAAAAAGAAAAAGTGACACTTGTTAAAGTGAAAGCAAGAAAAAATGACAATCCCAACAAAGAAAACGATACTTGTACAAAGCGAAGGTGCACAAAATCGATAGTTAATAAAATTCACCTGAACGATGATACAATTGCAACAAAGAGTGAGATAAATTGTTAGATGATGTCCAACATTGATCATCGGCATGGATTGCATAGTGCATTGTCCTTATGGATTTCACAGTCACCATCACTAAGCATTGCACAAGCACTATTCCTAGAGACTGTGCAAGCCTTTCTCTCAAGAACTGCATGATGCCTATCTTCAAGGATAGTCATTAACTACTGAGCTTGCTAGGAATATGTGTGATTATGAATGCATCAAAGGTTAAGCATGTGTAATAAAGTGACTTTGAAACTTCAAAATCTTTGGAAGGAGACTTAATCACTTAGCAAAATATTGACTAGTCATGAAGTGAATATGAACAATCATGGAACAACATATCATAAGATCTCAAGGAGGCACCAAAATTCTAGAGGGTGTTTCTCACAGTGACAACAAGCCTTAAATAAATTGGTTTAGCCTAATTTCCATCCTCAAAGCAAGGGAAAATTAGGATTAAGGATTAAGAAGATTACCTCATTTGACAAGGGAACCCTATTGATGGAGTGAGTTGGGTGCATGTCATATACTTTGAATGATTAGCCCCATGTGTTATTTATATGTGTTGGGTGCAGTGGTGGGGGAACAACCCTCCCTCTTGAGGGGAGGGGGTGGGGGGGGTGGGTGTCGGGGAAACTATTCCTTAAAAAAAATTGGGTAGTTTTTTCCATCTGTTTTGGCATTTTTTGGATATAATTTTTGCTTTTTACAGTTTTATTGCACATGATTAGTGTGGTCCATGGAAATGTAATTCTGATCAAGGAACCATGGCTATATTCTAATATATGGTTATTTGATTGAGGGTTTATGTATGTCACATGATATGCAAGTTGTATTGTAACAGTGCAAAGATATAATATAATGAAAAATCTTTTTGACCTTCTTGGTTTTGGGTTTCTAGGGAAAAACTCCATGTTAAATGTGTGAGTGGCATTGCATATTTTCTATTTTCATTAAGAATTTATTTGCAACAATTAATTGTACAGGGTTAAAACTAACATTTGGTATCATGGTAGTTTGGATTGAAGGGGGCGCCTTTGTGGCTAAGGGTTTTTGATAGGGCCTGTAATAAACCTTCTTAAAATGGGATATTTGTGATATCAATTCTTTTGGTGAAAGGAAATGGTGAGAAATCCAAAGATAAAGATCAATAAATTTAATGGACATAGTTTAGAGTTGTGGAAGCTCAAAATGGTGGATCTTTTCGTGGACAAGGATTAGTGCATTGATATGGATATGGGTAATGCACTAAGGGGGATGTTAACAGGAGACTGAACCAAGTTGGATCAGAAGGCAGGGAGCATAATATAGTTGTGTCTCTCAAATTTAATATTACTAAATATTTTAGGAGAAACTACATCGAATAAATTATGGAACAAGTTAGGGGCTTCGTATCAATCAAAGTCCCTAAGGAACAAATTATTCTGACAACATAGGTTATAAAATTTGAGGATGGAGGATGGGGACTCAATGATAGAGCATATGAATTCCCTTGATACTATGGTGAGTTAGCTATTATCTATTAATATTAATATTTTAGTTGAACATATGTGTATCAATTTGTTGTTTTCATCACCAAACTTGTGGGATAGTTTCTTTATTTCCATAGGTAGTAATGCACCTATTTTAAGTTTCAATGAAATAGTCTCATCCTTATTATTAAAGGAAATGAGACAGAAATACATGGAAATTCAAAGCACGGATTATATCTATAAGAGGATTCTCCCGTGAGAGAAATGAAACAAAAGAAAGTCCCAGAGTGGGAGATCTAAATCTCTAGGAAAAATTGTAAAGGTATGTCGAAGATATGGCAAAGATTGACATTGCGAGAAACATTGTATATCCAAAATTGTTGAGCGAAGGAAAGAATTCAATGATGCTCCTTCTACAAAAGCAAAAACCTCCTCAAATGAAGGAGGGGATGTGCACTTGGATTCTTCAAGCACACATATAGATCATGAGGCATGGTTGGTCAACTTAGGTGAATGTTTTCATATGACTTCTCACTAAGAGTGGTTTTGGGAGTATGAAAGTTATGAAGGCCATAATGATTTCCTAAAAGAGTACTCAAAACTCAAAATCATAGCATGAGGAAAATTCAAGTTGAATCTCATGGATGGAAGGATTAGAACACTCTCTAATGTTATGCACATCCTGAGATTGGCTATAGAATTTGATTTTTGTAAGCAAGATGAGCAATGCAATTCTAAAAACAATGTTTGAAAAGGAAACCTACAAGATGGTTTAAGGAGAAATTGTTTCACTCAAGGGATTTCATAATGGAACAATGTATAAGTTGTTGTAGAGCACTGTTGGTGATGGGTGCAACAATTCCATTGTTCCTAAGAGTGGAGTTAAAGAAGGGAAAATTCTTATAGTATTTGGATAGAAGCTATGATGTGGCATCAAATACTAGGATATATCAAAGAACAGGTATTTCGAGTACTACATGGTAAATATATGGTAGAAGGTATGTCTAATTGATCATTAGATTTTGGTTTTATGAACATTTCTTGTATGAAGAAAAATTGAATAAGATTAATATTTGGTGCTACGAGGGTAGAGAAAATATTACAGTTAGTGCAAAATTATGTGTTTGGACCTCTGTCGATTCAATCACTAGGTAAATCTATGTACTACATCTCTTATAAATGACTTATTGAGGAATACATGGGTTTATTTGCTCAAGAAGACATTTGAAGTCTTTGACAAGTTTAAAGAGTTTAAGGATCATGCGGAAAATCATAGAGAGAAGAAATTAAGTTGTCAAGGACAAATAAGAGTGGAGAATTATGTGGGAATGAATTCAAGGAATTTTTTAAGAAGCATGGTATAGAAAGGAAAAAGACTACTTCGTACACACCTCAACGTAATGCAACTGTGGAAAAGATGAACAAGATGCTAATAGAAAAAGCAAGGAGCTTGCTCAATGGTACCATGTTAGGACATGAATTCTAGGTAGGAGTAGTGAATATTGCATGTTACCTAGTAAATCAAACACCCTCATTAGCATTGAATGCCAAGACTCTTTTAAGCATCTTTGGGTATTTAGTTATGATGCTTATGAACACATTCCAAAAGAAAATAGGAGTAGGTTGGATACTAAAGCTGAAAACATGTATCTTTATTACATATAAAGATGATCAAAAGGTTGTAAGCTTTGGAACTTATAAATAAGGAAGTTTGTGCATAGTGGAGATGTGGTATTTAGAGAAATCAAAGTTGTTTTCAGATAGGGAGTCCTACCAATGGAGAATGCACCTAAGAAGATAAAGTTTGAATTGGAGGATGATGAATTAGACTATATAGATGAACACGAATCAAAAGAAGAAGAATCACATAATCTGACATTGAGGAGATAAATTTGGGAAAGAGGGAAAATAAATAGTATACTCCACCTAATTTATGTTCTAATTTCTTTCCTTATTATTGATGATGTTCCTAGAACTATTACGAAGCCAGTGGATTGAAAGCATGTCGAACTTTGGAAAAAGGCCATGGTTCAAGAATTTATAGTCTTGGACAAGAATATAGCTTGGGCTCTAGTGGAGTTGTCATGTGGAAGAAATCCCATTGGAAATGGTAGGCTAGTATTGTAGATGCATATGGTATATTTGAGAATATATATGTGAAAATGAGGGAAGGAACATTTGACAACAATAAAGATGGTTTTTAGGTATTTGTGTGGCACTATTGGTTATGGATTGTGCTACCAAGGAAGACAAGGATTTGACATTGTGTTGAAATATGTGGATTTTTTGATGAAAATTGGGTTGGATATTTGGATTGCAAGAGATCTACAAGTGGGCATGTGTTTAACGTACTTAGAGGAGAAATTAGTTGGATGAGTAAGAGATAGTTTGTAGCTGCACTCTCAACTATAGAAGTTGAACATATGGAAAAACTCAATCAAGGAAGGAAGAACTATGGTTACAAATATTGTGTTTAGGTATTGGGTTGGTATAGCAAGTTGTAAGAATAGATTGTGACAGTCAGTGTGAAATATCCTTGGAGAAGAACCCAACTTATCACCCTACGACAAAACATATTAATTTTGAATATCACTTTTTGAGAGACATGATCGAAGACAAGAAGGTGCCACTAGTAAAGGTGCACAAATTGAAGAATGTTGCAGATTCATTGACAAAAAATATGAGCATTGAGAAGTTATTTTAGTGTAGAGAAATAATGGGCATTGTTTCCCTGTATTGCTAATCACTCACTCTTTTAACCCCTTATATGGAAAGAAAACAACAAGTGGGAGAATGTTGGGTATGTGTTACATTCTTTGCATGACCGACACCAAGCTTAAATCATATGTGTTAGGTGCAATGAGGGAATCATGGGGGGTGACAACTCCCCTTGCTTGGGCATACCCCTACCCCACCCCCCACACACACACATAGAAAAAGGGTAGTTTTTGTGTCCATTTTTGGCATTTTTTGCCACATGATTTTTGTTTTTGGCAATTTGTGGCACATGGTGGTTCAACCCATGGTTTTGTAATTTTTGTTAAGGAGCTATCATTGAATTCAAATGCAAGTTTAAGGGATTAGGCATTTATGGATGCTACAAGATATACATGTTGTATTGGAAGATTGTAATGGAATAATATAGTAAAAAAATATTTATGGTTTTTCAGTTTTTGGGTTTCCAAGGTAAAATGTTAGAGTTAAATGTGTGTATTCCATTACATCTTTTTTGTTTTTATTCAAAAATTATTTATAGTGATTAATTGTACATGTTCAAAACCAATAGATGAAGCATGGAGTTTTGAAAAGCATTGTGGATTTAAGAATGGAGTGTGGGAGAAAATTTAGATGGCCTTTATAACAAAGCTCCTCATTTTGTTAAGTGAAGCCAAGAAAAACTTGAGAATCATGTTGAAGCCAGTGGATTTAGAGGGCTTGGAATTTGGGAACCATTCTTGGTGAATTGTTATCAACTAATCAGATAGAGTGAAGGAAAGGGAAAATAGGGATTGTCTCTTCATATTTTATGGAAATAGTCTTAATAACTACATTCTCTTTTCCCTTTCTATATATGATCTCATAATCATAGCCAAACATTCTCCTAACCCATTTCTGTTGCTTTAATGATGAAAGTTGCTACTCAAAAAAATTATTTGAGATTGTGATGATATGTTTTAATCTGTAAATTTTTCCCAAGAAAATATGGGCCCCAGATGTTGACAATATGCAACAAGGCCATAATTTTTTTTCATAAGTAGATTTTCCTATGTCGCTCTAAAATTTGTTTTCTAGTAATCCAAGGAGCAACCTTCTTGCATGAGAACTGCACCAATGCCTTTCTCAGAGGCATCTCATTTCAAGAAAAATGTCTTAGTGAAACCAAGTAGGGGCAGGACTCGAGTGGTGCAAATAGCATCTTTCAAAAGCTTGAAAGGCAAGATTGGTGGCCTCAATCTAATGAAAATCATTTTCTTAAGTAAGGTTGTAACCAAGGATTCCTAGATGGTTAATGAGTGATAGACAAGACAAGGATGATGACGACCAATCTCACCCCCAAGCCACATATCCCTTCAGTGTTCCCTCCATTTACCCTTGGGAATTTATTGTTTGCCTCGGTTTACTAGTAAATCCCTCTATTTCACGACAAGTAATAACACTACTTGTGTCAACGCCTTCTCTAGATTTTTTTACGAGGGCACCTTCTCTTTCTATGTGATCGTACTTTCCTTTATCACTTGGGCATTCTCGCCTTTTTTGTTTCCACTTTCCACCATGAATTTATCCTGGTTATATTTCTATGGTGTTCTACCTAGCTACCACTTGTTGGCCTCCTTTTACCTTCGTCAAATTTTTTCGGCATGATTTTGTGTAGCCTTAACCTATTCTTCAGGATTCACTTCATGTGCTCAAATTCTCCAAAATACCTCAATCTAACTCACTTTTTCCTCCCGCCTATAATGATGACTGACAAACACGCCTAATGTCATGGTGGTGGTGGTGGATGTGCGAAACTTGGAGGCTTATAAGCTCAATTTTGAGCAGAAACTTATGCTCACTAATATCTAAGCCACACTCCTCCTAAGATTCGGTTTGGAATGTAGGTAGAAAAGGATGAGGTTTTCCATGAGCATCAATGCATCCTAGATATCAAAGTCCTTGATGGTAAAGTTGCTTAGGTTCCTATACCAAGAATATGTGAAGGTGCTAGAGTCACTACTTCATATTGTAGATTTATATTTCCATGTCAATTGTTGGGTAATATGTTGATTGACAGACACAATGAATGAGGAAACCTTTTGATTAAGTTGAAGGAACTAAAGGAGGTGTTGATGATAGAAGAAAAACATTTATTTTGCCTAGAAATGGGTTATTCCCTTGCGTTGAGAGCTATAACAGAATGCAAGGATCGAGGCCCAGTCATAGATTTGAACACCACCCTTACCTCGTGATTGACAAGTTATTACCTTTAGCTGTTCAAATCGCTCTAATGCACTCTCTTATTATTATGGTATCTACATGTATTACTAGTTTTATTTATCCTTTCATGTGAAAATTTTGTATGTCGATGATAACTTTAAATTTTTATCTTATGAGACTATTGGTTGGTTTTCCCTATGTAGGGCATGCCCAATTTTGGATGGTTTCTGGAAATTTGTTATTTTATCTCTAGGTTGGTTTCCCTTGTGGCAAGCCAGAGACATATAACCTTTTATGTTGTATGTAATTTGCTTATCCATTTATGAAAACTTCAACTAACTAAAAAAAATGTTGTAAGCAGAGCTATAATTTTTCCATAGTTGTGGACAAACTTTTTATAGAAGCCATGTAATATTTTAAGGGTCATAGGTCATGGTTGATCGTTCATAACTTCTATTTTATTGGGGCCCACTCATACACCACCGTTACTAACAAAATGGTCTAAGTATTCTACTTTTGAGGCCCCAAAATCACATTTCGACCTTTTACGAAAAGTTTGATGATGATATAATAATTGCGAGACCTTATTAGCATGGATGTGGGCCTGCCATGAGTTCCTGTAAATGAGGATGTTATCAAAGAAGGCAAGTAAAAAATGGCATTGAAAAGATTGAAAGACGTGATTCGTGAGCCTTTGGAAAGTGGAGGAGGTGTTTCACAAGTAAAGAGGCATGACCAAGAAGTCATAATGAACTTCATGAGTTTGAAAGGTAGCCTTAATAATATTAACCACCTTCATACAAATTTGGTGATAATTATAGTGGGGATCAAACTTGGTGAAAATTTGGGAACTAATAAGTTCATTCAAAAGGTCATCAATGAAAAGGATAGGAAATTTGTACTTGATGGTAATTTTGTTAAGGGCATGAAATTAGGCCACATGCACCAAGTGCCATATCTTTTGAGGACCATGACCACAAGAGAAGAATACAGGCTAGTACTTTGGAAGATGATGTTGGAAATTAACAATTCTTGACCTATTTTATCAATTTCATTTTTCTAAGCAAAGGGGTGGTGATAAGAATGAACAATGGGGGTAAGGATACTAGGAATGAGTGGACTGGAATGATCATGGGAACTACAAGAAGGTGGGAGGCGTTGGGGGTCTTCAAAAACTAAGTGGTTGTGGGGCAAGATAAGGTGTATGTTAGGATGGATAGGTTGGGCAAAAACTTGAATAACATAGAACTAGGAAATTATGTTATAATGGCCCTTTTTGAAGAGTTTTTCCATGAAATGTGAACTATTAATCTTTGTTCTGTCGATTATGATGCCCTGACAAATTATATAAATGGCCCTATTGCAAGCTTCTATATAATTCCTTAAAATCCATACTAATGGGGCCTGGTGTGTGCAATTATTCCATTTTCAACACAATGTCACAACCTATTCCATTTTCAACACAATGTCACAACCCCCCATTTCAATAGCAAACATATAAGATTTGAGTGAATAATACCCATTGTGAACACAAAAATTTTCACAGTGACAACCAAATTTAATGGACCCACCATTAGCAATCATAACTTCAAAATTTTTAATGACACGGATATAACAATGGGTCTCTTAAGCTACTCTATATTGAATAAAATTTCCATTGATAATGAGGATAATGACTTTTTTGTGCTTGGTGTAGCGAGTTAATTTCAAATCTTTGGGGGTTGAAATGTTTTTGTTGCTTGCATTTGTGACCTGGAAATTATTTTTCATCACAGTTGTAACAAATACCTTTAATTTGTTGTCCTGCCCTTTTTTACCATGTTAACTTGTGAATATTGGGTAGAGGAGATGGAGGAGAGGTATTGTTGGGGCAGGGATGAGGAATAAAAGATGTCTTTTTGAGTTGAGAACTAACCACTTGTTGGGCTTCTTTGGCTTGTTGAGTAGCTTCAAGTCGAGTATGAGGGTGGGCCATTAGAGCATGGATTTTTTCCTTGAGACCATTGATAAAGCATTCATGGAAGAAGGTGTCAAACATGCCTTTGGTGTGAAAATCCAATTTCTTGAAACTAGTAATGTAGTCTTCAACTATGCTTGATTGTTTAAGCTTGGTCAAATTGCCTAGATCATGAGTATTGATGTCAAGGTTTTCACTAATATTAGCAACAAATTGAGTCCAAGAAATATATCCGTGGCAGGAATTCTTATGTCATTGCCATCATTACCAATGCTTTGGGTCTAAACAGAGGACACCCACACAAATTTTTAGGAGGCCATATGTGATACCATCCAATAAGAAATAATGTTCCATTTGAGTGACCTAGTTAATGGGGTCAAAACCATCAATTTTATTATGATCTACTTTAGGAGGGCATAGATCACGAGAAAAAGGAGTTAGAAAAAGGATTATTCAATGCCCTCATGGTGTACCATTTACTCTAGGGAATTAGGACGCTTATTTTGATCAAGCTAGTTGATCCTAGAATTAAGGTTAGATAACGTGGAAGCAATGTCATGAAATTTGTTTTCATTATGAGTTTGAGTAATTGAAAATTGGTTTTGGAAGTTTGTATAGTATTCTTCCAAGGAAGAAATGTGATCTTTGTATTCCATTGGAAGTGAGTGATGGGAGGGTAAGGTTAGAAATGAGGGAATAAGGGAAGTAGGTGAGTGGGTCCACACAAAAATAATTACTACATAGTTATACATAAGTGATCAATGTGATGTTCTTAAGTGAGGAAGATAGGTGAGCAGTAGTATGCTAAGTGGGTCTACAAAAAAAGGGGCTAAATAAAGAGAGGTACCAATACATTCAGCGCAACATTGGGGATTTGTTGAGAGAGGTCCCAAATAAGGGTGTTGTTAGGTCCACTTCATACTCTCTCTTTTTTATTTTTTAAACTCTAGCAAAGTTATAGTCTAAACTAAATAATAATGCGCTGACAAAATGCCCAAATTTTAAATATTAACATATGTGTAGGAATTTTGTTACCTAATGCAATAAATTGATTTTCTAGGAATTGAAGCAATAAAGATAAGGGTGTGAAGGGTCATAAGGAGAAGGGACCGTTCCATGTTGTAGCTCTCTAATATACTTGTGAGGTTTAACAATAGTACTTGAACCAAAATCTCAAGGCTCTAACTTAGAAGGGTTGATCACACCCTTAGTCATACTACTTAATTACCCATATATGTGAGAGTATTCTTCATGACTACTATTCTTATTGCCACTATAGTAGTCAAACAGTTGAGCGGTAGATTTAGAGTTGGTTTAAGGATGCCTACATGACTTATAATAAACTAAAGGGTAAATGAAAGTGAGATTCAAAGTATAGGTGTTGTTTGATGTGGTATTACCTTAGAGGTACCAGTATGGGTTACAAGGGTTTGCAATAAAGTAAAACCAGAAGTTTCCAGCCAAGTGGAACCATGTGTAGTTCCTATGTGTATTTGTCCTTGATTATATTTTTATCCGCATAACGATAGATAATTGTGTTTTATTATAGATGCCAGAATGCATCTCTAGCTTACGAAGATTTTTAGAAGAAAAAAAAGGTTGAAGGAAGGTTGCTCTTATATTATAATGTACCTAATAGAGATACTTAGAATAGAGGTTCAAATAACATCTAGATATTTAACTAATTGAAATAAAAGAGAGATCACATTGATAAAGGAGCAAAATATGATACTTTAATTACCAAGGGAATGATGTTCACTTACTTCTTCAAGGGGAAAACCTCCAAAAGAGCAGAGCTCAAGTACAATAATCCTACAAAATTTGTCTTTCATAATGCTTCTACCTCTATATATAGTACTCTTTATACTTTTAGAACATTAGAAAGGAGGAACTTTCTAGTAATCCCTCCTACATAAGTTATGTTCACGCTACTACTTTCGTTATTTACTAATAATGGTCTTTCTTACACAACAATATATTAATCTATATATAAGTGTTAGGGTGACTAGGAACCTAGCAAATTATCTTGGATTCATTTACCATGATAGAAACTCCCAACTTATGTTAGAGATCACATTGGAAGATATTTAGAGGGTTTTACATAGCCTTTAAAGAGATAACACCCGAGGGAGAAATTGGCTACTAGTGGAATTTGACATATTAGGATGTTTTTATTTTTTGGGAAATGACCAATTAAGAGTTATTAAGTACTCAAGAACCTCAAGAATTGGCAATATTGAATACCACATTTCTTGCACTGATTCATAAATATGACGGCCCATCCTCTTTTGAGCAATTGAATCCTATGTCAATTTGCAACACCACATAAAAAATTAACTCTCAATCAATAGCTTGTTGTCTCAAGGATATACTCTTATATTGCATATCCCCATAGTATTTTGGTTTCCTTAATGGGAGTCAAATTCATAAAGCTAGTATTCTTTCATAAGAAGCCCTACACTTTCTTAATATGGGTTTCTAGAAAGCCATCATATATAAAGTTGACCTATCAAGGTCCTTTGGTAGAGTCAATTGGCTTTATCTTCTACTGCTACTAATTGCCCTTGGTTTTTGTCATTCCTTTGTCTCTTGAATTATGTACTGAACTAGCACTACCTCCTATGCTTTGTTAATAAATGGCTCGGTCATCCCTTTCTTCGATGTTGAAGGAGGACTAAAATAAGGGTTCCCTCTTTCTCCACTTCATTTCCTTCTAGTGGAAAAAGGTGCAATCAAGCTAATTAATAATGCCTTGACCATAGCATATTTAAAAAGGCATTGTAGTTAGCGTTATATGTTTCATCTACCATTTTTTGTTTTTTAATGACATATTGATTTTTGTTCAAGGAAATTTAAGATAAATTTAGCACTTAGAGGGTCTTCTTAGCATATTTTTTAAAGTTACAAGAATGTGCATTCATGAATCTAAATCCTCTATATTCTCTTAGGGGATGCTAGACCTTGAGGATATTAGATCATGCTTCAATTACCTAGGAATTATTCTCAAATCAAATGACTACAAGAAGATGATTTGTTTTGGCTTTTGGCAAAAAAATGAAAGGAAAATGCATATTTGGTGTAATAGATATCTAATCTCAAGCATGCCAATTAGTTATAGTAAAAGTTATTTTAGGAGCCATTCTAGCTTATTGCTCATCCCTAGCTTGGATCCCTAAATGAATTTTAGGAAAATTTTATCAAGTATCTTTTACATTCTTTAGGTTGGACATGAGTGTGGGTGCATTTTTTATGGTTATTTTTGCTTGGCCTAAACCCAAATTTTGGCTTAATATACGCAATTTATACTTCATTTTGCCTATTTTATATTCATTTTGGCTCCAAAATCCATGAAAAAGGTATCCAAAGTCATCCTCTTGTAAACTATGAAATTTTGATAATAATTAAAAAAGTGTGCATTAAAGAACATCTAACCATGAAATTTACCTTAAATGTTTTGCAAATGCTCATTCAATTGGATAAATGCAAGACAACTAGGCAAAATCTAAGACATGTGTTTTTTTCCTTGGGACCCAGACATGGACAAACACCTATTCGCTTCTCGAGAATTAGTCCATACAGACCCGATCAACGCTGAGTCAACACAACCAATTTTTCAGGAAAAACCCTTATTTTGAGCTAAAATCAAATATATTTTAATTTTTAGGGATTGGATCAAATTTCAAGGGCCTAGAAGGGTGGAATTTGACCCAAATAGATCCTAAAAAAACTATTTTACTCTATGGCATTAGAAATCATAGCCTTTTCAATTTTGAGAATTTGTATAAAGGCACCAAGTGTGTGAAGACTTGACACAACTTTGTATTTTTCATAACTCGGTTTTGAGAGCTTTGGTATCAGAGTTTTAAGAACTATGTTGTAGATCTATTTGTGTCTTTTTTATCAATTAATGAATCTTTTTGAATTTTTTTAGCTGATAGTCTTTGATAGATGTGCTTGCTTGAAGGTGGAGGGCTCTCGCAATCAACTTGTCCACTTAGTTATTTTGTTGTACATCAACTCTGTTTTGGTATATATTTCCTTATTATTTTAATGCTAGCATATTTTTTATTTCATGTACTTTCTCAACTCATATTGTTCATACTCATACTTTTGCTTTTATATGCTTAAAATTGTCAATAAATGTCCAAGTTTGTTTTGTTGACTATTTATACTAGTTTAGTTTGTTGTCCATACTTATTTGGATTCTATTTAAACTTGTTTTATTTGTTTCCCATATCTTTCATTGTTCATGAGCAAAAATATCATAGGATAAGTGGTATGCATTAGATTGTCTTATTGTTAAACTTAGTTGCAGATTAGGAGTGATGCTCTCTTCCTCTTCCTAAAGAGAAAAGGCCTTAAAGCATGCTTTGATTAATCAAAATAGCATTGTCTCATGACATCTTAGTTTTTCATGCTTTTAAAGATCAAATCATGCTTTCATATATTAGACAATGAATGGAAAGAAGAGCCAATTGTTATTCTTTGTTAAGGACTCTTCTTACAAAATTCTTTGTTAAGGACTCTTCTTCTTTTTTCAATGATTTAGAGTGTATGATGCTTCGTCTTGGTGACATTTTGGTCAGTTTTGAGGTTGTCTACCTTTACACCAATATCCTTATCAATGAAATTATTGAGGTGATAAAGTGCATTATTGATCTAGATACAACCAAGTTGGTTGAGATCTTCCTTACCTCAACCTTTTTCAGCGTCGAAGGCAAATTCTATGAAAAAACATGCGGAGTTTCCATGGGTTCTCCTCTCTCCCCTGTTGGAGCTAACTTGTTCATAGAAGACTTCGAATCTAAAGCATTGGCTTCAGCCCAATTATGACCTAAGCTTTGGAAGAGGTTTGTAGATGATACCTTCATCATTTAGCCTCATGGGTGAAAGAATATATTTGTTTCTTCAACATCCAAACAATCAATCAAACTCCATCAAGCTTACAATGGATCCAAAAGTCAATTGAAGCCTTCATTTTTATTAACGTTCTTATCTCTAAGAAATATGATGGTTCTTTCTCGTACCAAATCTTTCGTAAGAAAACCCACATTGAGCAATATCTTCATGCTAGTTCCCATCATTATCGTGCTCAAAAGTTGGGAGTTATCAACACTTTGGCAACTCGTGCTTTAAAGATTTCTAATGAAAGTCACCAGGATAATGAGAAAACCCATCTTAAAGTTTTTTTCAATTAATGGCTATAGTAAGCTCCAAGGTCTTAAGGCTTTCTTAAGGGAAAGCAAATGTCCAAGGATAAAGAAAGAACCGAGAGATGTCATTCCTAGTGTTCAACTTCCCTTTATCTAGGGGACCACTAACAATATTGCTCGGATCCTTGAGGAGTAAAATATCCCTTCCACCTTTAGACCCATGAACACCATCAAGAGCTTTCTAAGATCTGTCAAAGACCCCGTGGACCCTAAAACTATGAAAGGTGTTTATGTAATCTCATGTTCCTGTGGGACTCCATACATTGGAGAAATTGGCTACTCTCTAAAACTGAGGATTCAAGAGCATGCAGCGGACCTCAAAAATTTAGGACCCGCACCTAACCTTTGGCGGAACATTCAGAGAAGACAAAACACCACATCTGTATAGAAGAGTCCTAGGTCATTACCAAAATTGATCATTTCCGTCACCAGAAGTTTAGGAAGACCATTAAAATTCAAAAAAAATTTGAGTACACTCAATAAAAATGATGGTTAGAAAATTAGCACTTGTTGGGCCCCTACCCTATCTTCCTATTACTTTTCTTTTTTACCCCTTCTTTCCTTTGTTTCCTTTCTTTTATTTAAGTTGTTTCACTTTATTTTTAATTTTTCTTTTCATATTAGACATTTTTAAATGTGTATTACTATAGTGTATTTTTGTATACTATGAAAGACACAAGGGCCTGGTTAAACCTTTGGGAGATCAACAAGAATGATGCATTGCAAAACATTAATAACATTAAAATATTGTTATTTCTAAGTTCAAAGAAAAAATGTGGTGTGAGAAAGATTTAGCCGCTAAAAGAAAATTAAGTTATTATAAGAAGGTCATCAACCCCACCCTATAAGATCAAAAGTATCTCTCTGTTTTAACTAGCTCAAAGAATAAAATTAATATAGCAAAGATTAGAACGAACTCTCATGAGCTCCATAGTGAAACAGGCCGTTGGGCAGTTCCTAAAACACCATGGATAGAAAGGATCTGCCATATTTGTGAGAATAGGAGCATCGAGGATGAAAACCACTTCCTCTTAGAGTGCCGTGCATACAACCACATCAGATCTCAATTTCACAACCTTTGTTACAATACTGACCTTCCTAGCCTTTTACAATGCCAAAATTATAGCGAACTCGGGAGGCTTCTCTCCAAGCTTTTTGAGCATAGGAATAAAATCTTAATTCAAAATAAATAATTTGTCTTTTTAGGTCCGATAGATCATTATTTGGTCTCAGTCGACGTTAACCATCATCATTATCATCATAGGTTGAGTGAAAGAAAAATCTCAATGTTGTTGTTGTTGGGTGTTGAGATATCCGAATGATATCTAAAATTCTATGCAAATGTAACATAGATC
>APFE031091855.1:7178-84173 GCA_000404065.3 Pinus taeda | reverse complement strand
CTTTCCACGACTAACCTACGTAGTGAACCGGGGGGTTAGAGGGGGGCGGGTAGCCCCCCTCTACGGGGTTCGGGGCAGCGCCCCGAGAAATTTTTTTTTTTGGACCTTATATTAGGTTGGGCGAACCTACCTATGGTTTTACGGTCCATGGTTTTGGACGCGACTGGTTTCGGTCCATGGTATTGGATGCTTCGGCATGTATAAATATGCATTGTAACATTGAAAGGAATATAATGAAAAATCAAGCTGGTAGTCTCGGTTTTGGGATCTAGTGGGAAATCTCTGTGTATATGTGTTATGCTCTTGCATTGTTTATTTTTTCTGTGATTTAGAATTCGTATGCAGGTAATTTCTGTATGGGGTTAAAACCTACAAAGTGGACTAATGAACAACCTCATTTCCACATAGACTATAGGATATTATGGGATACTAGTTATAGGGGCATGTATGCAAATATCTCTAAGTAGTTCATCACAATACTATATCAAATGATATTTGGTATCAAGGCACCTTACATGACAGACAAGGCTAGGGAATCCATAACCGATGTTGCAGATTGGTTCACATCACCTGAGGGTGCATTCATCAGGGTATTCAAAGAATATAAAAGTCCACATCTGATGTCATTGTTTTTAATATATAAAGTTTCCATGTAAGAAGTTGGTTACTATATTTGTACAAGACTAATAGGATCATTATGTAAGAAAAATAAATTACCATGCCCCATATTTTCATTTCCAATAGGGCCATATGAGTCAATGACTTTGAAGGCAGTAGAAGAATAAATTCATGAACTATATAAGCTCAGGTTTGGGGAAATGGGTTATCACCGATACTACCTGATAGGTATAAGCACACAAAATTTTTCAAAGATAAGATACACATGACCATATGCCTCGAACACTTAGTGGGAAGAGGAAAAGATATGGAACAATTATAATTATTCTAGAGAAGTTGGAGAAAGTGAAGAAACATTCCCTTCTTATACAACAAATGTTCTAAAGAAGTCGTAATGAAGGACTTAAGTTAAAATGAACATCTAGTGTAGTTCTAAGTTGAAAAGGAAATTAGAATTGGAAGCTAAGGATGAGAGGGGAAAGAATTTTAAAGTGGATAGAAACACTAAAGGGTAAATTTAGGAGAAGAAGAGAAAGAAATAACATGAAGAAGATAGACAAAAGAAGCATGAAGAAGGGAAAAGGTATAAATTTTAAAAATAGAAGTTTAAGTAAGAGGTCATGCAAAGAAGGAAAGACGAATAGAGAAAATGGAAATATGAGGAGGCTCTCAAGAAATAATAAGAGGAGGCCCTTAAGAAGTAGGAGGAAGAAGAAATAAGATTATAGCTTGAGGAGAAAATGTGGAAGAAACAAGAAGAGTACGAAATGATGAAAAACCTAGAAGAAGAAGTTGTCATAGATGATGACCAAGAGGGGAAGAACTAGGCAACAAAAACTAAGCCAATTATAATTTACCTATTTTGCCTCCAACTTCTTTGATAGGTGGCCATATTCCTCTGAGTTAAATGGGGATCTTGCCTCCAAGTGAAGATAGGATTTTAGAAATCACTAATTTCACATTCGATCAATGTGAGGAAAAAATCATCTAAGAGAGGAGGAATTACTTTCTAAATGAACCAATTCAACTAGTTTCAATCAATATGGAAAGATTCAATGTTTCAAACATAGAGACCAATCCAAAAGAATTTTCTTCAGTAGGTGCTACTTTTGTAGTAGCCATTGACAAAAATTTAGATTATCTTACTCATCATAGGTTCAAATTAATCAAAGAATTGGTTCATGCAAACATAGAGATTGGGCACCTCCTAATTGAAAATCAAAGGATGTCTTTGGCAAGTTCTAGTAGGCAAGGCCTATAGTTAGCCATCTTTGAAGATCTTAAGTAGTTGGAAGACACGTCAAAGAAAGTTTATGGGGAGATGATCATATTTCACAAGGAAATGACACTTTTTATGAAAGCCAAAATGAGTTACCAAACAAGCTAAAAATTGAAAGAATGGCTCATAGGGTTGTAGACATGATCGTTGAATAGAGCACAAAATACTTAAGTGCACCATAAATGTCATATAGGAAAGGAAGATGTGTAGTTTAAATGGGAAGGGTAGAGACAAAGGTACAATTGCAGGCTTATGATCAACTCAATAATCACATAGAAAACACTATGTTGACATACATGACATTGCATTCTAGATTGGAAGCTTTAGTCTGAATGCATAACATATCCTCAGTAGGAATGCCCAAATAACTAAAACAAAAATATACTATTAGAAAAGAGTTTGAAAAAAAAAATCATTACATAAGGCATGTGCTCACCCAGGATGACCTTGAAGTAACTAAGGATATCAGTCTGCAATATGTCATTCAGACAATAAACTTGCACATGAAATTGACAATGTTGTGGAACAATATACAAGTGGGCTATAAAAGATATTTCTAGATGCTTTACAATGAAGATTGATATATATACCAGAGTTACCAATAAAGGTCAAGAGCATAGTAGTAGAGTGCAAATATTGGTACCATTACATCACAAAGGAACTCCACTTCATAGTGGCTGAATTGAAATTTGCTTAGGTTTTAGAATAAATGTGCCTTATTTTGTATTTTGTGAGTATTAGCCAAAATTTTGTAAAGGGATAAGTTTTGTAATTAGAAAATATATGGAAAATGAAATTCCATGTAGAAGTTTAAAAGTCACCAAGGATTCCAAAGGTCACGTGGAAGCTAAAGAGTAATGAGGGAGCTAAAATGTCATATGGGAAGTGAAAGGTCACCTCATTTGTTATATATATACCCTCATGGCTCAAGCAAAAGAACTCCTAGACTTGGCTTCTCTAGTTAGCATATGAGGGGGATTATTGTTTTGAGAAGAAAGTTGTGGCCTCCATGTTCCACTATCAAAACAGATGAAATGTCTATGTAATGGTGCATCTTATTTCTCCTACATAATCATAATGAAGACTCAGTCATCCTTTCCGCGCATGTATCATAACTTCTTGTGAGATTGTTCTTGTAATAGTTATGGTATGTGATTTTATTTAAATGTATTAAAGGAGTGAAATATTTCATTATTTTTAGTACAAATCTTAATGAGAATGTATGCCCTTCTCATTTCATGATCATGCTTAATTAAAAATTGTTTTTCAACCAAGTAGTGATTCTTTCTTTATGTGTGTATTTATTATGGTAGTTCTAATATTATTCTTATAAAGGATCGTGTTCTTTACTTTGTTTCATGGAAGTCATTTTATTCCCATTAAATTTGTACATTTCACAAAGGTAACATACTCGCATGTCTCAAAAGTGATTGTGACTTCTTAGATATGCTGCTGATTTTTTCTAAGGAAAATCATTGACCTAATCAAATGGTAGCTAGGCCATCATCCAAAATTTGACTCCCACTCTAAACATTATAGAGTCTAATTTGGAATTTATACCAGGGAGATCCCCTAGTGTTAGAATAATTTCCATCGTTGTTAGTAAATTTGGTGCTAGAATGAGGGAAACCATTTTATGGTAGGTCCCTCATCTTATTCACATTCTATATCACCAAATCAAGGCAACAATTATTTGGGTTCACCTCCATCGCACATATCTGAGAAAGAAGAATCACCTCCTCATAGTCTAGAATGTGCATACAAGGTTACATACAACCAAATTAGATCCTTACACCCTATCACTCATGATTTCACAAAGGCCCTCATATTGCTTCTTTTTGCACGAATTCTCCCTCACAAACAATCAACTAGAGAGACAGTGCATCACAATTTATTGGTGTCTACAGTTTAAGAGCTTGTGACATCTTCTCTAGAAGATATTATTGATTCAATTGATAGATATTTAAATCAAGGGAACATGATACCACCCAATATTGAAAATATGGAGTGAGATGAGGAGAAAATCAATATTCTAGAGAACAAAGAGCTTAACAACAATGAGAACTTTAACAATGAGGTGGAGGAATCTTCAAAATCAGTTAGTGACAAAGAGGGAAAAAATGAAAACATGCATGATGAAGAATTGGATTGGATGGTCCAGGGGCCTCTTTATCTTTTGGGTGCACTTCACATTTACCTAAACACCTATAAAAGTTCTTGATGAAGTATGATCCCAATAAGAAAACTAAGGCTGAGGACCACATCAACAAATTCGATTTGTAGTTGAGAATGTTAGAAGTTCATCTTAATGACGTAGCCTACATAATATTTTCATAGACACTTGAAGGTAGGGCATCAACATGGCATCATATCCTTCAGCCTATTCAATCCATAATTGGCAAAATAATTTTGTTGATGATAAGACTCCCACACCGTTATTAAAATAACTCAACAATCTCAACATGGCGAATAAGGAGAAATTTAAATACTTCAATCAGAGATTCACTTACATTTTGAATAAATTCCCACATATGTACAACCACATGACTCCATCACAAAGGAATATTACACTTCATCCTTAACAATCAACATCTCCATGTTCTCTAATTTAGAGTTGTTATGGGCTCGTTAGTAAAAAACTTTGTAGATGAAATAGATGTTGGAAAGGAAATGCGATTTGTTGAAGTTATCACTAATTAAGAAGGCTCAAAGGATATTGGAAAGAAGCCCAAAACGTTTTCTAGCAAGAAAAAAGGAAACGGATTATCTTGATATGGAGAGTTTTACCACGGGGGCTTCACTGGGGGAGCAATACCATAGCACATGGGTTCATATTGGGCGAATATATATTGAGGAAAAAATGACATAATATATTGAGCATATATTAGGGGGTAAAGGGTTTTTATATTGGTAAGCATAAAAAATGGAACTCAAAGTTAATGAAAAAATATAAAGGGGTATAAAATGCTAGTGAAAAAATGGATACTTGCAATATCTAGTGAAAGTAGGGGATTCCTAAATTGGGAAGGTGTATTGTGTGTGTATTTGTAGGGGGTTAAATAATGTTTTTTTAAGAGTTATTTTCCAATATGTAGTCAAATTAGGGGTATTGTTTAGTATGCTACAATACCCGTGTTATGTTAGAGGTTCCTTAAGTGAAAGCCCTGTGAGTTTTACTAAGTCCTTTAAACTCTTGAAAAATGAAGTATATGAACTGAAGAGGAAGTCTAGTGAAGCTTCATCCAGAAACAAGTCCTTTAAGCCATATTTTAAGAAGAATATAAATCATCCATCTTATTCTTCTCAAATCTTTAATGTCACTTGAAACTTTGAAGTTGTGGGTATGGAAAACTTTTACACATTCCAAAAAGACTCACATTTAGATAAGACATACCCACAGTGGATATTTAGCATGGCGACAATTTTGAACAAAGACCATGATTATCAATCCACACAAGTTCAAGAGGATTCACTAAAGGAAGAAAAAGAAGTATCTCCACCACACGATAATTCAAATTTTAGGGAATCTACATTTTCTTTGGATCCAGTCACTAATAACTCTTAGGCTCCTAATGAAGTTGTAGTTGGTTAAGAACCTCTTAAACAATAGCATAAGAAATATGACCTAAGGAGCAAGGGATGAATATCGACGCTGGAATTTGATAAGTATAAAAAGATTCAGCTTAGATTTTGCAAGCCAAATATCAAAGTACCCAAAATTCGAAGAATGTTTCAAGGAATACTAAAAGAAAATATAAAGCACCTGAGGTATCTAACAAGGAATCCCCGCCAAATTTTGTAGCTCAGCCTATGAGGGAAGAGAATATGGTGCGAAATGTTGAATATAATATCATTGAAGACATGAGTAAGCTTCATTCCAATATATCAATTTATGAACTAGCTAAGTTCGTAGGCAAAAGAAAGCTAATAATCATAACTTTTGCGTCGATTCCTCTATCAAATAAAGTAGATGCTACTTCCAAGACTTCGTTTGGTAAGTGTAAAACTATCCTTGAATTTACGGTCAATGTTACAAATGTAAACTGAAGATCCTCTTGTCCTCCTTTTTTATTAACATTTGAAATTTTTAATTATAATTTTTGTAATTGTCTTGTTGATTTTGGGGCATCTAAGAATGTAATTCATTTATCAACCACTAAGAAAATTAATGTTAAATTTGGAAAGATAGATTCCATAATCATACAACTTGAGAGATCACAACTATAGGTAATTGGTGAACTGAATAATGTTTTGATTCAGTTACCTTTTGAACATAGATTTCATCAATGCATTGATATTATTGGTTTGGAAATTCTGACAACTTATGGTTTACTGTTAAGTAGGGATTAGTCGAGTAAGCTACAAGGTTACTTTACAACATGATGGCCCTACTTAGGGATTCCTTCCAAGGAAAAAACAAGTAGATATAGGTTGGTAGTGAACATTTAGTGAAGTATACCATCATGGAGTTGGAAGCACATAATGAGCCTATAATCGTAGCTCAAGATTTTTTTGGAAATTGTTTCCTTGACTTTGACATTGGATGTTATCATGCATTTTCATCCATTGTACCATCAAAGATCTACTTGAAACTCCTTGCTAGTTCTGTAGCCGGCGATAATAACATTTGTACTATAGATGTAAATACCTTTAGTTTTGGAACTAACTAGGCTACTACTAATCTCTGCACATTGTATTATGATGGGTCTAAGAAATAGAAAAGAGCCAAGGTAGGATGTATAAATAATGTGGTAGAATACAAAACACTTATAATTAGACTAAATATATCCATCGACCATAAGGTAGAGGGTCTAAAAGTGATGGGTGATTTTGAAATTATCATGAGACAGGTATGAAATACCATCCATTTCATATTGCCTCATATCAAAAACTACCAAGAAGATTTATGGAGATTTCTTTCCTTATTCAAGGATTTTGATATCAAATTTGTACTTATAATTAACAATGTTTCCTAGATACTTTGGTGAATGTAGTTGTTAGGTTGACTCCACTTAGAGATGGTTCTTCGATTGAAATTATTTATAAACCATCTATGCCAAATAATGTGACTAATTTTTGTGTATTTAATGATGATCAACAAATCCTTTAATTTATGGTGAATGCTAACATTTTCAAGGGTGCACCTATCAATGAATATGTACATGAAAAATATCTGGAAGAAGCAACCAAAGTATACAAAGGAAACCCAATGGATAAAGGAGTTTTTTCATTGGAAAATATATTCAATCTATAAAAACAAATTGAGGAAAACAACATACAAAGATCTAAAGCTCTAATTTATCACATGATCAGATCAACCTTGCAGCAATGAAAGCTCCCTAAATATGTTAACATCATGTTGTAGTGGCTACAACCACCCTCCAAAAAATTTTCTCTGCTTTGTTTTGGAGCATCCCTTTGAAACTACTGTAGCTCATCTCGCACTAACCCAGGCACTTGTGCTTTGATTGATCTTCATCATTCACATTATGGATTGTGTTTTCTTACTTGGTTGACTGTCTAACCCACAAGTTGATCTCTTGATATGATTTCCACCTAGTTTTGGGCTTGGGTTAGAGAGCTGCACAATCCTTGAGGGAAACCAACCTTGCTCTTGGGAATTTCACAGCTAAATCTGACAGTGATCCTTCAACTTGAAGATTGTAAAGATCTAGTTGAAAACCAACCTTCAACTAGGAAATCACATAGAAAATGAGAGGTAGCCCGGAGCCACTCAACCTAGAAATTGCACAAGACCTCACTATGCTCAGAAACTACATAGTGCATGTGCTAGAGAGTTACCCAATCCTTCCCAGAACTGGGTAATCTTTCTAGGCAATGAATGGCATGTCCCACCCCCACCCCCTAGAAAAGGAAGGAAAATAGAGGGAAATAAGAATCCCTAGGGATCATGAATCTATTATTAGTTTCCTAAAGGTGGTACATTGTTATCTTTAGAACTTTCCGCCAAGTGTCACTTTTGTCCTTGATCTCAAGCATATGTGTCATAAACTCCAATTGGTTCAATTATATGTAATGGATGCCTCTAGAGCTCATGTTTACGTTCAATCATCAAGCTATAGAATTCCCAAGAATATCAAGTAATGTTTGGAGCATTATTGTCGCTTTTCCGGCTGATCTGGGGTTTTATTGTCTTTTCCATTTTTTCTATCGCTTTTTGTTCTTTAGCTTGTTAGAGTGTTTTTTCACTTGTTTATTTGAATGATTGATGGAATTTTAAATTGTATAAGTTTTGTTTCAAGTTATATATTGGCTTTCCCAAGTCTCGCATGAATTATCCCATTTTTTCACCAATGGTCACTGTTATGGCGACTCCCTTCACATGCGCCATTGTGCTTCAATTTTATCAATTGCTGAACTTGTTTCACATTCATGCATCAAAACTTAGTCATAGCTGCACCTATCATTACATAATCCTCTATATCTTCTTGATTTGCACAATCCACATGGGTAGATCTGGATCTCCCTGCTCGAATCTCACATTTCACTACATGCACTACACAATCTGGGAGCTCAAGGCCTTTCTCTTGGCTTCTGGAATTGAGCAAAGATTGTCCTCGGCTAGATCCAACTATGCATTGTGTAGTTCTAGAAGCTAGTATCCCAACTTGACCACTAAGACTATCCAAAGTGTAGTCTCTCCTAGGCCCTGGCCCAGATTGAGTTGCACATTACGCAGTTCTAGTCATCAAGCTTCCACACTGACCATTGGGATAGCACAATATGTAGTTCCAATAGTTAGTCAGTCACCTCTATCAATCCAAATTGTTTAATCCCTTGTATGGGATGTCTTGATTACTGCTTAATCATTTTGTGAAGTTAGATTTGTAAGAGCTAATGTTTTCTTGGCATGAATGTCCTTTTTGTCCCACAGGTACCACACTAGTGAAGCACTTCTCTCCAGCAGTCGTTGTAGCATGCCACCCAAAGAGAAATCCTTTAAGAGAGACCATTGAAATCAGTATTGGGGAAGGCATTGAGCAAGCATGAGTTAACTTTCCAATATATGCAGACACTCAACTGTAGAAATTCTCACTATAGATTAAACTGATTATGCAATGTACTAAAGAAAAAATCTTAATCTACTTCTATAATCAAACTTGCAGAATCTTAATCGATTTTGAGCAAGATCAAATAGAACACATATAATAGATGAAGAAGAATTCAATCACACATGAAACATAGAAGAATACTCTAAGGAAAGCCTCTGCTAAAAACCCCACTATCTGTATTATCATACAAGTGGAAATATCTCAGGATTACACAAAGCTTTAGCTCACAATCTATCTAGCTCTCAGTATAATCCTTCAATGTTGCTCATAGGCAAAATAGACAACACATATATATTTTCTCTACCCTGTAAGCCTCCTATTTCGTTGCACACTTTCTCTTGGGTCCTCCAGCTATCACCTGTGTAAAAATCACCTCACACACTGCTCTGACCTCTCTAGAAACTACGTAATCCTAAAGGAATGAATTCCTTCTCGATGCAAAAGATATCCTCGTGGGAATATTCTTGCAATTTATAGTACATTATCCCTTCATTTAATCTCAACTTGTTCTTTGTCTAAACTTACATGCATGAGTTATTTATGAGATAATATTCAGTTATTTGAAGTACACTAGTTGCATGCATGCATGCATTAACTAACTGAAATCACAATCAGTTCCACAAACTGTTGGAACTAATCTAACTAGACTTAACTCAGTTAACTGAGCTAACTAATTACAACTTAAGTACAAATCATCCTCATCTCCTTAATTAAGGGATAACTTCCTCAATCAACGAGATAACTGTTGCATGACTTCACAAAGACTTCATGTTTGATTTTCTCCAACTAATTAACTCAAGATGAATTAATTAATTACTTTTCAAATAGATACTGAAACTAAATTCGAATTTTAATTCTCAATTTTAATTCAAGGACTAATTGGAATTGGAATATATCCCAAAATGCTATCTATAGTTTTTAGAATTTCTATTTTTAGCATTTCTTGTTGCTATATTCAACACTCCCTCTCAACAAGAAAGGGATTATCTGCCACCCTGATCCTGTCTCTATGGAACTTGAATTTACACTTTGACAAAGCCTTCATCAAAATGTCTGCATCTTGCTCCTCAGTTGAAACATACTACAACAACATGATCCTCTTCACCACACAGTCTTGAAGATGATGATACTAGATGTCGATGTGCTTGGACCTATCATGAAATATTGGATTCTCAGAGAGTTTGATACAACTCTGATTATCGCAATAGATCACAGCTGGATCCATCCTCTGATCAAACAAAGCAACTATAATTTTCCACATCCAAATGGCCTCACATGCTACCTGGCTTGCAGCCATGTATTCAGCCTCTGTTGAGCTAAGTGCAATTGACCTCTGTTTCCTACTGTACCAAGAAACTACAGTTGAACCAAGGTTATAAATTCCTCCTGATGTGCTCTTCCGATTTGATGGACTCCCTACCCAATCTGCATCTATGAAGCCGTGAAGCTTCACTCCCTCTATCTATTTGTACCATAATCCATACTGAGATGTGCCTCTGAGGTATCTCAGCACATGCTTAGCCGCCTTCCAAAACAGTTTGGTAGGCTAAACCATAGCTTGACTTAGCTGGTTCATCGCAAAGCACAAATTTTGTCATGTGTTCACTAAATACATCAATGAACCCACAAGCTACCAATACACAGTAGCAACTACTACCTCACTTGAAGTAGCATCCTCCTTCCTCCAGTTACCTGTGAGAGGAGTCTTCATGGGCTTACACATCTCCATGTGGAATCTCTTGAGTATCTCATTGGCATACTTATCTTGAGACACAAACACTTCCCCATCCTTATGCCACACTTCCATGCCTAAAAAGTAGTGCATGAGACCCATGGGCTTCATCTCAAACTCTCTTGCAACGTCCTCCTTCCAAGACTTGATCAATTGATCATCACCTATTAATATTAGATCATCATCACAAAGAAGAATGATCACTGGCTTACCTTCTACCATGGTGTATACATGTTCGCATCTACTTCACTCTTTATGAAGCCCAACCTGGTAAAGTATTTGTCGATCCTAGTGAACCAAGCATGAGGTGCTTTCTTTAGCCCATACAAAGCTCTCTAGAGTCGGCACACATGCGACTCATGGTTGAAGGTCTCAAATCCTTCCGTCTGCTCTATGTACACTTCTTCCTTAATCTTGCCATTGAGGAATGTTGTCTTCACATCCATTTGATAGATATTCCAACCCATCTATGCTGATAGTGCCAATATCGATCTGATAGATGAGTACATTGCTAGAGGAGGAAAAGACTCATCATAGTTGATGCCCTCAACCTATGAGAAACTACGGGAAACAAATATTGCCTTATGTTTCTCCACACTACCATCAGCAACTTGCTTTACCTTGTAAAACCAACGAGAACTCACAACTGACTTGTTCTCCAATCTTGGAACCACATCCCAAACATTGTCTAAACTATGGAGTCATACTCCTCCACCATAGCATCAACCCAAACTGGCATCTACACTTCTTCCTTAAAGGAACATGGTTCGATCTCTAGACATTCCCCAACAAGGGCCATGTAACCAGTGTACCGCTCAGGTGACCTCCTCTGTTTGCACTGAGAATATCGCTCTCCCACATTCTCTCTCATATCCATCAACAATCTCTCATCTTCCCTTGTGCATTTTTGCCCCTCTCTAGAAGACTCTACATGAGTGGATGTCTCCACTCCTAGAACCTCTGCATGCAGCTGCTCTGCATCAGTCTGAGGCTCCTCCTCCTTAGGAACCAAAATTTCCTCCTCTGCATGAAACTTGAACTCCTTCTCAATGGAAACTCGCATGGCCTTTTTGTCATCAAACTTTATATCTCTGCGTACCACTGTCGTCTGACTGGTAGGCAAGAACACCCAATAGTTGTGGGGTGTATCAATGTACCACATAAGTCTCCCCAACTCTGCTGTTGGCTCAAGTTTCTTCCAGGCATCTTTGGTCACATGGAAAAATACCGATGAGCCAAAGATCCTAAAGTGACTCACTTTTGGTCTCTTCCCGAAGAAAGCTTCCTCTAGTGTCTTCATCCCAAGTATGTGATGCGGGCTTCTATTCTACAAGTATACTATTGTATTGCATGCGTCAGCCCACAAATGAAGTGGTAGGCTTTAGTCATGTAGCATCACCTGAGCAACTCCCACAATCATCCTATTCTTCCTCTTGGCCACCCCATTCTTCCGTGGGTTATGGGGTGTCGTCGACTCCCATTTAGTTCCTTCCGCTACACAGAAGTTCTTAAAATCTTGAGAGACATACTCTCCATCACTGTCACTTCTCAAGGCCATTATATTCTTCCCTCATTCCTTCTCAACCAAAGCTCTGAACTCATAAAACATGGAGAATGTCTGATCCTTCTTCTGCATCAAATAGATCCAGCACTTACGAGAAAAATCATCAATGTTGCTTCGCGGTGGATGCTGTCAAGAATGGTCCACACACATCTGTATGAACTCACTGCAAGATCACCTTAGCTCAACTATCTCGATCATGAGAGGAATATTTTTCATACATACCCAAGGTACAACATTTGCATGCATCTACTTTCTTAAGTTTACCTTTGGGAAGTCTGGTAGGGATTTGTTGCATGATCTTCAAGGCCCCATGATGCAAGTGGCCCAACCTTCTATGCCATAACTCGCCAATATCTTTGCTTTGCACCAATTCTACTTTGGAACTCAATGAAACATAGTCATCTACCTCCAGCTTGTAGATATTCTTCACTCAAATCCCAATCCTCTTGGTCTGACCTGTGGCAATGTGTCTCAGGAATGCCTTTCCTTTACTGAAGACTACATTATAGCCTTTGTCTTCTAACATAGCTATGGATAACAAGTTCTTCTTCAGTCCAAGCACATATTTTACATTAGTTATGGTGAGAGGAGCTCCATGCTCCCTTTGAAACACAACCGTGCCTTCACCTGAGACATGATACTTTCCATCATCACCCATCTCTATGCACATCTGGAGGTCTTTCTCCTCTAGGGTACTGAATAAACTATTATCGTCGGTCATGTGGAATAAGGATCCACTGTCTAGGTACCAAACACCGCCCACCAGCGATGAAACCATGCATGTGACGAGGGTAAAATCCAATTCGAACTGTGAGGCCAGTGCCTCACCATCTGATCCCTTCGAGGATCCCTTCTTCGATTTCTTCAATGGACAATTAGTTGCATAATGGCCCACCTAATGACAATTAAAGCATCTCACTTTAGATTTTTCAATCTCCTTCCCACCATGAGAAGAACTCTATTTGGAATGGGAAGCCTTCCCTTTCGCTTTCCTCACCTACTTGCTAAGGCTAGATTTCGTTCATCATCATGTTTAGATGAAGAACAATCTCTGGTGTTTCTCTTGATCTCCAACTACATCAGATCTGACCACAGTTGTTCCCAATCTGGAAGTTTCTCTCTTCCATTCACTGAGTCTTAGTAGCTATGCCATCTCTTAGGAAGACTGAGTAGAGAAAGATTGACCATATCATCATCAGCTATTGTGATTCCTACACATCCAAGCTCATCTCTGTAGGTGGTGAGCTTGTTCAGATATGTAGAGATCATGTCGCCCTTTTCACACTTGATTTTCCGAAGCTTTCCCTTCAGATCCAGCTTTCTCTGCTCGTTATTTTTTTGATATATATCCTTCGATGTCTTCAAAATTGAGAACTAAGTCTCCTTCCCATGGAGACTCGAGACAATATGGTCTTGAACTCCCTCCAGAAGAATCCTCCTCACTCTCACTACACATTTCTTCCATTTTGCAAATTTTTGGGCATTAGCTACTACTGGCTTGGGGACTTCTTAATAAATGAATTCCTTCAAACGATTGTCCTCTAATACCGCTTCCATGCAATCCGTCCATGCTATGTAATTCGAGCTGCCATCCAGGGCATACTCAAGTCTCAAGCCGTTGACCACCATTGATAAACTTTGAGATGTGAAAATAAATTGATTTTGTACCTACAATAAAGAACTTCAAAACTTCAAATTCATCCCTTCACAGTATATTGTTATCTACTTTGATCAACTTGGCTTTGATACCATGTAGAAATTACCACTATAGATTAAACTTATTATGCAACATACTAAAGCAAAATACTTAATCTACTTCTACAATCAAACTTGTGGAAGCTTAATCGATTTTGAGCAAGATCAAATAGAACACATATAACAGATGAAGAAGAAATCAATCACACATGAAACACAGAAGAATACTTTGGGGAAAGCCTCAAACAAAAGCCACGCTATTTGTATTATCATAAAAGTGGAAATATCTGAGGATTACACAAAGATTTAGCTCACAAGATATCCAGCTCTCAGTACAATCCCTCACTATTGCTCATGGACAAAATAGACAACACATATCTTTCCTCTACCCTCCAAGCCTCCCATTTCTTACGCAGTTTCTCTTGGGTCCTCCAGCTATCACCTGTGTAAAACTCACCTCACACACTGCTCTGACATCTATAGAAACTATGCAATCCTCAAGGAATGAATTCCCTCTGCATGTAAGAGATATCCTCATGGGAATATTCCTGCAACTGATAGTACACTGTCCCTTCCTTTAATATCAACTGGGTGTTTATCTGAACTGACATGCATGAGTTATTTATGAGAGAATATTCAGTTATTTGAAGTACACTAGTTGCATGCATGCATGCATTAACTAACTGAACTCACAATCAGTTCCACAAACTGTTGGAACTAATATAACTAGACTTAACTCAGTTAACTAAGCTAACCAATTACAACTCAAGTACAACCCATCCTCATCTCATTAATTAAGGGATAAATTCCTCCATCAAAGGGATAACTGTTGCATGACTTCACAAAGACTTCAAGTTTAATTTTATCCAACTAATTAACTCAAGATGAATTAATTAATTATTTTTCTAACACCTACTAAAACTAAATTCGAATTTTAATTATCAATTTTAATTCAAGGACTAATTAAAATTGGAATATATCCCGAAATTGTATCTATAGAAACGTTATTTTTAGCATTTTTGTTGCTATTTTTAACATCAACTATTGATTGAAAATGAGTCAACACTAACATTGCAGCAAGACAAGCATCAATAGTCGAAGGTAGAAATTTAGTACAAGATCAAGGAAAGAGGAAGTTGCTAACATAATTGCGGGAGAACGAAGATGCATAGTGAAGTGGATTCAATCTTCATGTAGGTAGCTTTGGTAGAAAAAGAAAAAGGAAATAGAGGAGACAGACAATAGAGTGGAGGAATAGAGAAAACTAGATCTTGCAGGTAGGAGAACTGAGAATGAAACAACCAGAGCAAGAAACGAAGGAAGGATTGGAGCTCAGGAGGTGTTAGGAAAGGGTCCCCTCAGTCAATTTTGTTAAAATATTGTAATTCTCTACATTTTGAGGAGTGAAGCACACAAGTCAAATAGGAGTCATGGGTTTTTAGGAAGGTCAAAACCACTTACATTTTGGTATTATTTTTAAATCCGCCCATGGTTCAAACCATGTTATTGTAATAGAAAATAATATAAAAAGGTGTCTTAGCGAGTCTAAGGCAAGAAATCACTGCATGATGAGATAATTTTAAGTCTCTAATTGTAAGAAATTTCTATATTTGGGCGAATGGGAAGGCCCATGCAACTGAGTGGACAAAGACCTTGGTAAGTATGTAGTAGAGTGCACATGCCCCTGTAGCTATGTGCGCAGGCTCTGGAAAGTTTGTATGAAGAAGATGTAAAGTAATAAAAGATATTTGAAGAAATTTTGTGTATATTTTTATGCGCATATGTATTTTCTATATTTACGTGCATTCGAATGACATTTATCTATATTTTATCTCAATAAATCTGTGAAGATCTAGATCTACTATTAGATGTTATTTTATTCATGATTATATGTTTAGACATATTTTATAACTTTTTTTAACTGAAAATAACTTAAGTTCATGAATAAGGGTTTGCCAAGGTCATATTATAACTAGAACTCTAGAAAATGCCTTACCCACATCACATAGCCTTCTCGATGCAAAATCCTAGTTTTACCATCCCCCAATACCGCCTTGGCTGAGACTACAACCTTTGCTACACAGGTTGTTACTGAAAGGGCACAACTAACTCTAAACATGAGTCCACACCCCCTCAAGCCAAAAAATGGTTTCGTTGTTAGGATGAGGATCTATCTGAGGGATGTGTGATGTGGCATAATTGGATACCGACTAAGAAGGAAATGGAGAAGTGGATAGATCGAAAGCTACACGAGTTTACAGGGTGGGAGAATAAGAATCCAAACTTATGAAAAGAAAAGTGGTTACATAGATATCTCTACACAGAAGTACATGAAGTTTTCTTTTCATCATTCCCTTGCAAATTATACAAGTGGCTATCAAAATTAGCACATAGTGAACCTACTTGAAAGTGTGATGATCCTATAGCATGGACTTTATAATTAGTCAAACTTCTTGAAAAATCTAATTATAAGGTTGTGAGGGTTATTGATTACTGGATTGATAGTATTCTAGGTGGTTTCATCACTGAGTTTGCAATAGATACATTTGTGTCTTATAGTGAATTTGAAGGATGATTGTTCAAGGGTCCAATAGGTAAGTACCTGAAATCATTAAAAACCTATATTAAAATGATTTTGTGTGAAAAGAGGGTTATGCCTTTACCTTAATCTTTAAGAGGGATCTGACTGGATATAAATGAAGTGGAAAGCGATCTAGAGTAGATCAAGACAAATTTGTTGAAAGTGAATACAGTCCCTTATTGGGAGAATCTGAAAGTGAAGAAGAACGAAGTAGCCATAGTACACCTCTGCATCATACACCTACACCTCCACCTCCACCTCCACCTTCACCTTTGCCTCATACACCTACACCTCCACCTCCACCTCCATTATTTAGTATGACAAATATAGTGAAAATTCTTGTATTCAGGGGCCAGCGATCAGACGATCATAAATAATTTTGGTTCATCATAGAGGCTGTGTGGAAAGCATAGCAGATCAATAATGATGATATGAGGAAAGAACAATTAGTTATAATTCTAAAGGACAGAGCACTTACCTAGTACATCAAATACAACACGACTCATTAGCATGCTTCATTGGCTAACACAAAGATCCATTGAATGAAGAATTTATGAAACTGAAGTCAAAATCTCAATGTGTGGCTGAGATCAAAGAGATAAAGAAGATGGTTAATGTTTCTATGTGGGGTATAGATCAGTGACTAAAGTGTTAGATGAGTTAATCTAACATTTATATTTTAGACAAACAACATAGGGACTCGTATATATATTCGCTATTACCTCAATTAAGATTTTCAATATCTCAACAGAATATTGGGTCTTAGGCCAAAGCATTGGGAATCATGATGAAGCTAGAAGCCTCACCGATCTAGGATACAAATGTAGGATTTTTGTAGATCTAGGGGAAGCTAGTAGGCTTGCATATGTAGTTGCATGATCTGAAGAAGGGAAAGGAGGTTAAGTCAGAGACACATTTTGAAGTTTGGTGCACAAAATGCAATGCTGAAGGTCACCATAAGGATCAATTCCCTATATTCAGGGATTATATAGTTGTTGGAGGTCCTAAATCACTAAATCTAGAGTCTTCCACTAGATCAACCACCAGTTCAAGTACCTGTTGTAGTATCTGCCAACTATCAGGACAACATTTGATAGATAATTGTTCCATATTACAAAAGTTTATATAGTCCCCAAAGCAACTCTTTTGTAAATTTTGTAAATCAGTTGGTCATGATGAGAGGAATTATTGAAGCTATAAACTAATGATCGAGATAACTCTACTGTATAGGATGTAGGTTGAAAACTACATGCATAATCGATTGCATGAGGTCTCTATGCTGAGATATAATCAACTTACAAATTTGCTACAATGTGTATCTATTGAGGTACGTAAATTACCCTATTATGATGGCTTAGGTGATGTCAATATATTTCTTAACCATTTTGAAAGGGATGTACAAGAGGAACATCAATTATAGGCCTTAAATCTAGCATTAAGAGCTATGTCTACAAGATGGTGGGGTACACACATGGATAATTGTACTAACTGGATGGAATATTGTAGAATGATGTGATTAAGATTTGGCTACACAAATGACCGACTCACTGAGAAATACATAGGGAGGGATGTTTTGCATGAACATCTAGCAAGATGGACAAAGGCATGGGGCAAGATACCTCAGCTTGAGTGGGTGCATGACTTTATTCATACCCAGGATTTCATTCCAAAGAAATTGTATTTAGAGACTGAGCTGTGACATGGGACTAACAATTGGTATGAGATGAAAGAAAGCTTCTTTCTAACATTCAATTTTGAAGATGGGTTCACATGCATTAGTGAAGTGCTTTAGGAAATTAAAGTAGATCTCTTCTGAACATCCATCGAACCTATCATGTGGGTAAAACCTGACTGGAGTATGCAGCTACAACATTCTTTAGAATGTTAGAATATTACAATGGAAGAAGATCATTAGGACCCGTGGAATATTAATATCCCTGAATTAGAGGGATAACACAAAGTTGGGGGACCTAAGGTAGAGATAATTGATATTTCACAATGAGTGCACACAAAGCAGGTAAACATTGGCTTAGAAGCAAAACCAAATTCATGAACATTGGTGACTATTTGGATGAGGATATAGTGGGTAAGGTAGCTAAATCATTACATGAATATCAAGATTTATTTCCCACCAAGTTCTCTAACATGAAGGGGATAGTAGAAGATTTTGGGATGATGAATATCAATTTAAAACTCAATGTGAATCTCGTTAAGTAGTGCAACATCAAATTCAGGATTTGTGGAAGAAGATGTAGATTATCACTACACTGAGGCAACCATGGGAAGAAGAAGCAAGGAAAATCTTACAGACTATGGAAGGCACACTCAAGTGTATGCAGCGAAGACAGTGAGCCATCGACACAGTAGCAAAAAGGCCAACTATAGAAAAGTTTCTCAAAGAAGTTCGACAAGCAACAAATCAATCCGTGGAGGCACTTCACCAAGTGAAGTCTTCGTTCACCAGCCTAAAAGCGAAGATCCATAGTGTACCAGCAGAGTGATTTGAGGATGAGTAACATAATTGTGTTGAGGGCCTATTGGGATGGGGTTCCCTATGTCAATTCTATTAAAATATTGTAAGTCTCTACATTTTGAGGAGCGGAGCATGCATGCCAAATAGGATTCAAGGGGTTTTAGGAAGGTCAAAACATCTTACATTTTGGTATTGTTTTGAGATCCACCCATGGTTTGTGGACCATCGTATTGTAATAGAAAATATTATAAAATGGTGTCTTCGCGAGTCTAAGGGAAGAAATCACTTGATGATGAGATAATATTAAGAATGTGATTGTAAGATCTTTTTGTATTCGGGTGAAGGGGAAGGCTCTTGAAGCTATGTGTATAGAGACCTTGGTAATTCTGCAGCTGAGTGCGTGGACCCCTGCAGCTGTGTCCTTAGGGTATGGAAAGTTTGAATGAAGAAGATCTAAAGTAATAAAATATATTTCACGCAATTATGTGTCTATTTTTATGTAGTTGTGTATTTTATATATTTATGCACAACTTAATGACATTTATTTGTATTTTATCTTAATAACTCCACGAAGATCTAAGTATACTGTTACATGTTATTCTATGCATGATTATATGTTTACATGTAGTTTATAACTTTATTTAACTTAAAATGACTTAATTTCATGAATAAAGGTTCAGGAAGGTCACATCAGAACTAGAACTATAGGAAATGCCTTAACCACATCACATAGCCTTCTTGATGTAGAAACCTGGTTCTAGCATCCCCCAATACTGCCTTGGGTGAGACTACAACCTGCGCTATGCGGCATGTTTCCGAAAGGGCTTGTAGTGTAGGGTTTTTTCGGTTGGCACAACTAACTTTGAACTTGGGTCCAAGCCCCCACAAGCCAACATGAGGAAAGAACAAGAGAGAAACATAAGAAGGAAGAAGAACAAAGGCAAGGCGCAATGACAGAGAAAACAACACCAATATAGGCTGATGAGACGAAACAACTAGCAACTGGGGAATAAAATGAATGAATGCAAGTTCCCTCACCAATGCTAAAAACAAGAACCAAGTCCGAGTAGAGATCAATGAGTATGTGTAGTAGTGTTGGCTTAAGAGGGCCTCACCCAGGTTCAGAGTTATTCATGCTAAAAACAAAACCCTAACTACTGGCCCTTTCAGCAACAACTTGCGTAGCACAGGTTTCAGTCTCACTCGAAGCAGTATTGAGGGATGCTAGAACCAGCTTTGTCCATCTAGAGGCCTGTGTGATAGTCTCCAAAGTTTCTTATAGCTTAGATCTGCCTTCGGAAAAACATATTCCTTCCAACTATTAGCTATTGCGACTCTACCAAAATGACTCTCAAACCTTTGCGAAGCTACCTAATTGTACTTAACATGCATAAAAGACACAAATTCACTACTTTCATGCAATGAACTATATATTCTAAATATTTTATGACCTATATCTTCCGTTGCCTAGAGATATCCTTTTCGAATAGTTAACTACAATAGATTTATTTTAAAAATTCCCAAGATCTGCAAAGGTGGTTCATTATATTTATTATGCATAGATATTACAGATCTATCCATTTCGCGTAGAAATAAAGAATTAATTGACCTAAAACGAATGACAGAGTGAAGATACATAAACTTAAACAAAAGAAAATAAACAAGGCGTAGATGCACAAAGTCGGCTAAAAATGGTATTTTTAAAAATGTAAACATTTAGATACAAAATTCTTCTCCCTGCACACCCAGCTACAGGGGCCCATGATTTCAGTTGCAAACTTAACAAGGTCTTTATGTACTAAGTTACAGGAGCCTTCACCTTTCACCTAAGTACAGGAAACAAACTTTTCCTTCCTTAGAACCTTGCCCTTACAATGATTCTCAATCATTAGTTATCTTTTAGACTTGCTATGACTCAACTATATATAGCCTTTTCATTACAATACCATGGTCCGTGGACCATGGGTAAGTATCAAAACTGACCTATCACCTACCCATACAAGGGACTAATGCCCCTTTTACTCTTACTTAGCTTCACACTCCACTTCCATATTTCACGGAGACTTTACATTCTTTCACAAAAACTATTACAAAACCTAACCTTACTGACAAAATTTGACCCTAGGGATCCCATCCCAATAGGCCCCCAACATAAATATGGTGAGTCACCCTCGAGTCACTCAACTGGCTTCTCCATGTTGTGGTGGAGTGCATTGAACTTCATCTTCAAGACTTCAAGTTCCACTATGCTTTGTACTGTGACCTCCTACACTTCTTTGACAAGCTTCTCTATAGTTGGCCCCTACATCCCGAGGCGCATGGTCCTCTGTGTCTACTAGAAAGTCTTTAGCTTCTCTTAGATAGATAGAGTAATATGGCTCACTTCCTCTATCCATGATTGAGTCCGAGCCTTTAAAAAATGTTCTTTATGATGTAGCTACTCAACCTATCCCTGCAACATCTTCATTTCTTATAAATGCTCGAAGCGCTAGATTGGTAACAAAGTGTGCGTAATCACCCTGATCTCATCGACTTTCTTCTATGTCCCTCTAATTTTTGTACCCTATCTTGGCACGTTTAAGTCTTCTTGCAAAATTTTCCATAGCTCCATTGCATGTTCAAAGAGACAGTTGCAGCTCGTTACTCCACTATTCAAGGTAATCATGTGTTCCTTGATGGTTGCGCCACATTGCTCCATGACCTCTAGTGAAGTAGTCAGTTGTAGTTTCAATTTTAGTTTTGGGATATTCATCTAAAAATCAAAAGTAACATGACCTACCTCCTCCTTAGACTGTCACATTGTAGTGACTAATTTGAATTTCCTAACCTTTACTGAAGTGGCCGCATCCTTTAGAATGTGTAGCTCTGGTCTTGAATTATACACTTGTGTAATTGTTGCTTCTAGGCTCTGGCTTTACAATGCTGGTTATTCTTTCTTCTTAAGAGGCTGAACATTTTCGGTGAAGATCTTCTCATTGCTTGTTTTGACTACAATAATTACCGAAAGTGTGCAATTCTATATGATTTGAAGCTCTTCTTAGACCCCCCAATGAAGCGTGTGGAGGTTCTGAACTGGTAATGTGGCTAGATTCATACCCATGCCCTTGATTCTTCTGAGATGAGAATTATCTTCCTCCAAGCCTGCATGCAATGTCGCTTCTAGCAAAGGGAATGAATCTGAGGTCCAGAGTCCACTCTATTTCCATTATGCTCTTTCTCACTTGCTTCAAGCTCGCTTCAACCCCACTCGCTTGTGCCACGCTCACCTGAATTCTTCCTACTTGAATCTACAACTCACGTAGATCCTTATTGATGGTCCCTAGCATCTACATGTACTACTAAAGTTGTTTCCATAGTTTCGTTGTTGTTTCACAGACCTTGACCCCGATATCATCCAAGTGCCCTTTAGTGAGGACCATTAGATTTACGTGTGCCTGTTTTTCCGATTTTTTCTTTTTTCTCAGTCTGGTAGTTCTCTCCTTTTTCTACTTTGACAACCTTAAGGGAGTGCTCTGCTCATCACCCCCACCTCCTTCCTTCCGAGACTATTCTTGCTCTTCAATATGTTTGGATTCTGATGCTTAGACTTCTACTATGGCCTCTTTTGTAGCATGCTCTTTATCAGGAGTTGCCTTAGCAATAGCTACTTTGGCATCATCTTCTCTCTTCTTCGACTTGGCCAACTGCCTTCTTGTTGTTTGTGTTGCTTCTTTCCATTTTTGTGCAACTTTTTTCTATGTGGAAGAGCCTTCTCTACCTTTTCTAGTACATGCACCAAGGTCTATGGGTTGTCACCACTCTGTTGGCCAAGACCCCATAATCTCCTATGCATCAGCCTCTATTACTAGGTTCAGAAACTTGTGCCATATCTTCTTAAGGTCTCACGTCGCATGGGTAGATACATTATGAAAATTGGCCTTAAATTTCGTGAAGTCCCAGAACTGCTCAAACAAGGTTAGAGACAACCTTGGCCTTTGACTTATCATTGTGCAGAGGTCCATATCAACCAATATCTAGAATACTTTTGACACTGTGATCCTCTATGAATCCTTTTTTACCAACGGTGAAGTGAACTTCACTAACTCCAACAAAATCTTCATCCTACAGAGGGAACTAACTATCCTCCTGTAGTCGCCATGCAAATAGTACAATCATCAAATGGAGCTAGGAATAGTGAAATTCCTTTCTTTCCACCCAGGCTTCATGACAATTTCTTAAGAATTCCTTGAAAAGGTACTATGCCCAGTTGTGCTACACCCCCTTTGCACATTGTGCAACCAGTGAAATTACTGGTGCCTGAACCTTGTCTGCGTGATATTTTCTCATGACCTTCCCAGCTAAAATATGAGTAGAAAACTACACCTCCAGGTCTGCAATAAAGATGATAGAGTATCTATGCAACTTATTAACCAATCCATATTCATTTAATTTTATCTACAAGTTCCTTCTCCTTTCTTTTGCCTCCAAATGCCTTAGCTAGATCCGCCCTTTTATAGGGAAACTTCATAATTATATGGATCAACATGTCTATTATGGGGATGGGTTTTCCTAACCACAAATAGTCATCATGCACGAGTGTAAGAAATCAGTGCACATAAATAGTATTGATAATTTATCTGCGAAAGTGTGGCACACACAACATATGTAGCAAGATAGCTTGTTCGACACTTTTTACCCATTTCATCGGTTCCAGCCTTGTGACCCTAGTCTCCTCATAGTAAATATTGGTAAACAAATTAGGAGATTTCTCATGGTTGGCGAGATCCCAATCCTCTAGTTTTAATACAGGGATATACACTAATAGCAGGGCTTCAAATACCACTTCTTTCGGCATTAGTGGCGTAGAGGTCATGAAATTTCCTTAATCTGGTTTATTCGTTATCTTTGCTTTCTATTTCCATGGAGGGATATATGCTGGGAGCCTAGTGATAGGCTCACCCTCATCAACATCCAATTCCTCAAAGCTAAAGGTTAATAAGAATCTCTCCCTCAAGATATCCCACTTAAATGTTCCATGGTGTAGCTCCATTTCCAGGTACCAATTCATGGGAATAGTGTCTAAGGTACAGAAAAGAGCATGAACCCACAATGGTTGAGGTTCATGACCCCAATATTTATTCCACCATGCTAGATATTCACATGAATCATCCTTCCTACTTTACTTCTCAATCATCTGTGTGTTATCTTATCCAAATTGTAGCTTCATCGTTCACTTGTATTCCTTCTAGTCAGTCAAGCGTTCCTTGTGCGTACCCCACCGTCGGGCAGGCATAACACACAACACCAATTCTAATGCCTAGAATCAATGTTCCTCGACCACCTCCTTTCAAAATTCATCCAAAAATAAATTAACATCATTAAAACCATCATAGTGTGGAAGCTTTCTTACCTCTGTGGATATGCACCACAGTGACTTGGTCATCATATTGTAGTGCAACGTAGATACTTCATGTAATCATTCTACCAATGCTTGAGTTCTTCGTCCGAGTCTGAGGTATGAGAACTATCCCTATCCCACATAATTCATCCATTTACCATCGGATTTGATCTTGTATATCTGGTCTAGATCATCATCATCCTCCACAACCTCGCAAAGAGGCTCACTGTAGTGCACCCCTTCCATAGGGTCTAGTGGCATAGTAACCCTGAGCAACTTCCTCTCAAAGTTCATTTTTCTATTCTTCAGGTTAATCACTCCATCCATGTCAAAGGCCTAATCAATTCCTAGTAGCATAGGATACATATTGTTGTCATCTACTATTTCTATTACTTCAAAATCCACCAGAGCACTTTCTCCTTCAATATCGACTCTCACCCCATACAAGCTCCCCATAAGAATAATATTTTGTTCATTGGCCATGCGTAGCTATATAGGAGACCATTGTAGTATAGGTGTCCCCATCCTTTCTAAAGTTTTTTTGGCACCACATTTGCATCAAACCCCAGTTCCAAGATTACTTGGTCCATTTCATACTCTCCTATCTGTGTCGTTAGCCTCATCTCACACCCTATTCACTTATTATGCTTACCTAGCTTCCTTATAGCATGTTGTTTTGAAGGAACCTTAATCTTACCTGCACATTCTTCTATTAACTCTTGGAGCCCTTCTACTCCCTCCTTATCGTGAAAAAAAATCATACAGGTCTTCAAGAAAGTAGCTAATAAAGAAGTATCCACATCTTTCACTTCACTATTCCCAACTCATTTCTCTTGACTTCCAAATGTAGAAGCTTTAGCGATGTTAATTCTAGGCTCCATAAAAGTTTCTTTAGCCCAGATGAGGTTCAAATTAACTTCCTTTTCAGTGGCCTTACACACTCATCCTTTAGTCTCCCACTACTTTCCCTTATCTTCACTTATGGCCATACCATTGTGCATTACTATTTTAAAATTTTGATCTTCTTCACATAGTTTTGCCCTCATCATCTGGATATTTTGCGTAGGCTATTGGGTTTGTGTCTTCCTTTCTTGCATATTTTCTATAAGGATCAAGAAATCTTCTATCACATTATTAAATTGTCTACAATATTGACAATATTGATGTGTTGGGTTCTAGCAGTCACATGCAAATGTCCAGCTTCACCACAGTTATAGAAAATCACTTAGCCACGGCTTCTACCAGCCCCTCCTCCTCTTCCTCTTCTGCTTCCTTGGAATCCTCTGTGCGCTGCACCTACGGCTTCATCCGAATGCTAAGTTTCATCATGCATTCAGTAGGTAAGGGTCCTATCCATCATTAGTTCATAACTTCGATAATGGTGCTCATCATGACCTACACATTTGTAAATTTCAAAACAGTTGATGAGGGGTCTATACAAGACAAATTTGTTGAAATTGAATAAAGTTCCACCTCCACCTCCATCTTTATTATTTAGCATGGAAAATATAGTGAAAATTCTTGTATTAAAGGGTCAGGGACTAGAGGATCCTAAACAATTTTGGTTCATCATAAAGGTTGTGTGGAAAGCGTAGTAGATCGACAATGATGATATGAGGAATGCACAATTAGTTACAATTCTAAAGGATAGAGCACTTACTCAGTACATCAAATACAACACAACTCATTTGCTTGCTTCATTGGCTAACACAAAGATGCACTAAATGCAGAATTTACAAAGCCGAAGTCAAAATCTCAGTGTGTGGATGAGATCAAGGACATCAAGAAAAGGGTTAATGTTTCTACGTGGAATATAGATCAACAACTTAAGTGCTTTATGAGTTAATCTAACCTTTAGATTTTAGATGAAGAACATAAGCACCGGTATATATATTCGTTATTACCTCACTTAAGATTGTCATTATCTCAACAAAATACTGGGTTTGAGGCAAAAGCATTGGAAATCATGATGAAGCTAGAAGCCTCACCGATCTAGGATACAAATGTAGGAGTTTTGGAGATCTAGGGGTAGCTAGCAAGTCTGCACATGGAGTCGTAGTATCTGAAGAAGCGAAATGAGGTGAAGTCAGAGACACATTCTGAAGTTTGGTGCACAAAATGCAAGGCTGAAGGTCACCATAAAGATCAACACCATGTATTCAAGGATTATATAGCTATCAGAGGTCCTAACCCGTTAGAGCTAGAGTCTGACACTAGATCAAGCACCAGTGCAAGTACCTGGTGTAGTATCTGCCAAGTATTAGGACAACATTCAATATATAATTGTTTGCTATTATAGAAGTTTATATAGTCCCCAAAGCAACTCTTTTGTAAATTTTGTAAATTAGTTGGTTGTGACGAGAGGAATTGTCGAAGCTATGAACGAATGATCAACATAACTCTGTTGTATAGGATGTAGGTTGAAAACTGCATGCAGAATCAGTTGCATGAGGTCTCTATGTTGAGATGTAATCATCTTACAAAGTTGCTACGATGTGTATCGACTGAGGTACGTAAATTACCCTATTATTGTGGCTTGGATGATGTAAATATATTTCTTAACCATTTTGAGAGGGATGTACAAGAGGAACATTGGTTCTAGGCCTTAGATATAGCATTAAGAGCTACGTCTACAAGATGATGGGGTACACACATAGATAATTTACTGATTGGAAGGAATATCGTAGAATGATGTGATTAAAATTTGGCTACGCAAACAACTGACTAACTAAGAAATATGTAGGGAAGGATGTTTTGCATGAACATCTAGAAAGATGGACTAAGGCGTGGGGCAAGATACCTCAGCTTGAGTGGGTGCATGTCTTTATTCATACCCTGGATGTCATTCCAAAGAACTGGTATTTAGAGACTGAGCTCTGACATGGGACAGGTGATTGGGCTGAGATGAAATAAGGTTTCTTGCTAATGTTCAATTTTGAATATGGTTTCACATGCATTGATGAAGTTCTTCACGAAATTAAAGAAGCTATCTTCCAAACACCCATTGAACATATCATGTTGGTACAACCTGATTGGAGTACGCAGTGACAACATGCTTTAGAATGTTACAATGTTACAATGGAAGAAGATGACCAGGACCCGCAGAATATTAATATCGATAAATTAGAGGGACAACATGAGGTTGGGGAACATAAGGCAGAGATCACTAATATTTCAAAACGAGTGAACACAAATTAGGTAAACATTGGCTCAAAAGCAAAACCAAAATTCACAAACATTGGTGACTATTGGGATGAGGATACAATGGGTAAGGTAGATAAATTATTACATGAATATCAAGATTTATATCCCACAAAGCTCTCTAACTTGAAGAGGATAGTAGAATATTTTGGGATGATCAAGATCAATTTAAAACCCGATGTGAAGCTAGTTAAGTAGTACCCATATCGATTGAATCCCAAATACAAGGAGACGATACAAGAGCAACGAGCTCTCATGGTGATGAAGGATGCGCAGCTCACAAGTCAACAAATGTGTGATAAAAAGAACAAAGATCTCCAGTATCATGATGAGTTAGCTGCGGGAAGGGAACGACTAAAGAGGGCCATTTCAAGAGTATGTAGTGACCTCCCTGAGCTCTAAATTCAATCTGAGGCCACTTCAGAAGAAAAATTGCATCAGATCGCAAATGCGTTTAGAGAGTCAAAGGCGCAAGTGGATAAAGTCCACTTCTATCTGTAGCTACGAATGATTGATCTTCAATCGATGTTGTAGCCCACAACACCACCAGATATCCGAGACTAGCATGAGGTTGCCATCAAAACAGATAGGCAAAATCTCAACTACAATCAAAGAATGTAGACATTTGTTTATAGAAACTTTGGAGTTTTGGGCCTTGCTGCAAGAGGACCCATAGATGAGAAATATTAAAGTCACCATTTGGGAAAAATAGTTGCATTACGACAAGATCAAAGGAATGACACACACCTTAGCCCCTGTGGAATAGTTCGCCTGGTTAAAAGAGGGGACATCCCTGCAACAATAGATCCATGAGCTGTGGAAGAATTTGTAGATTATCACTTCACTAAGGCAACCATGGGAAGAAGAAGTAGGGAAACTCTTATATACTATGGAAGGCACACTCAAGTGTGTGCAACAAACATAGTGAATGATTGACTTAGTAGAAGAAGGGCCATCTATGGAAAAGTTGGTCAAAGAAGTTCGACAAGAAATAGTTCAATGCATGGAGGCACTTCACCAAGTGAAGTCTTCATTCATCAGCGTGAAAGTGAATATCCATAGTGTACTAGTAGAGTGACTTGAGGACGAGTCACATAATTGTGTTGGGGACCTCTTGGGATGGGATCCCCTATGTCAATTCTATTAAAATATTTTGAGTCTCCACATTTTTAGGAGTGGAGCGTGCAGGTCAAATAGGAGTCAAGGGGTTTTAGGAAGGTCAAAACCCCCTACATTTTGGTATTAGTGATATCCACCCATGGTTTGCGGACCATGGTATTGTAATAGAAAATATTATAAATGGGTGTCTTAGCGAGTCTAAGGGAAGAAATCACTCAATGATGAGATAATATTACAAATGTAATTGTAAGATATTTCTATATTCTGGTGAAGGGGAAGGCTCCTGTAGCTGAGTTTGTGGAGACCTTGGTAAGTCTACAATCGAGTGCACAGGACCCTGCAACTATGTGCCCAGGGTCCGGAAAGTTTGCATGAGAAGATATGAAGTAATAAAATATATTTCAAGAAATTATTTGTCTATTTTTATGTAGTTGTGTATTTCCTATATTTACATGCAACCGAATGACATTTATCTATATTTTATCTTAATAACTCCAAAAAGATTTGAATTTACTGTTACATTTTATTTTATGCATGATTATATGTTTACATGTAGTTTATAACTTTCTTTAACTGAAAATCAATTAAGTTCATGAAATAGGGTTCACGAAGGTCACATCAGAACAAGAACTGCAGGAAACACCTTAGCCACATCACACAGCCTTCTTGATGTAGAAGTCTGGTTCTAGCATCCCCTAATACTGCCTCGAGTGAGACTCTAACTTGCGCTACATGGCGTGTTTCCAAAAGGGCTGGTAGTGTAGGGTTTTTTTGGTTGGCTCAAATAACTTTGAACTTGGATCCAATCCCCCACAACCCAACATGAGGAAAGAACAAGAGAGAAGCATAAGAAGGAAGAAGGACAAAGGCAAGGTGCAACGACAGAGAAAACAATGACAATATAGGCTGATGAGCCGAAACAACCAATAACTAAGGAAGAAAGTGAACGAAAGTAGGTTCCCTCACCAATTCTAAACACAAGAACCAAGTCTAACTAGAGATCAATGAGTATGTGAAGTAGTGTTGGCTTAAGTGGGCCTAACCGAGGTTCATATTTATTCATGCCAACCAACAAAACCCTAACTACCAGCGCTGTCGGCAACAACTTGCATAGCACAGATTGTAGTCTAACCAGAAGAAGTATTTGGGGATGCTAGAACCAAGTTTCCCCATACAGAGGCCTGTGTGATGGTTTCCAAAGTTTCTTATAGCTTAGATGTGCCTTTGCGCAAACCTATTCCTTCCAACTGTCAGCTACTGCAACTCTACCAAATTGACCCTCAAACCTTTGCAAGCTACTTGATTATACCTAACAGGCATAAAAGACACAAATTCACTACTTTCATGCAATATACTGTATATTTTGAAGATTTTATGACCTATATCTGCCCTCGCCTAGACCTATCCTTTCCGAATAGTTAACTAAAATAGATTTATTTTAAAACTTCCTGAGCTCTGCAAAGGTGGTTAATTATATTTATTATGCATAAATATTATAGATCTTTCCATTTCGCACAGAAATAAAGCATTAATTCACCTAAAACGGATGCCAGAGTGAAGATACATAAACTTAAAGAGAAGAAAATAAACAAGGCACAAATACACAAATTCAACTCAAAACAGTCTTTTTAAAGATGTAAACATTCAGATACAAACTTCTTCTCCCTACGCATCTAGCTGCAGGGGCCTGCACATTCAGTTGTGAACTTACCAAGGTCTCCGTGCACTAAGCTATAGGAGCTTTCCCCTTTCACCTAAGTATAGGAAACAAACTTTTCCTACTGAGAACTTTGCCCTTACATTGATTCTCTATCAAAATTTATCCTTTAGACTTGCTATGACTCAAATATATATCCTTTTCATTATAATAACATGAGCCATGAACCATGGGCGAGTCTCCAAACTAACCTATCACCTACCCATACAAGGGACTAATGCCCCTTTGAATATTACTTAGCTTCTCCCTCCACTTCCATATTTCGTGGAGTCTTTACATTCTTTTAGAAAAACTATTACAAAAACTGACTTTACTAACAAAATTTGACCATAGGGATCCCATCTGAATAGGCCCCCAACATAAATATGGTGACTCACCCTTGAATGACCTAGTTGGCTTCTCCACGTTGTGGTGGAGTGCACTAAACTTCATCTTCAAGACTTCAATGTCCCTTATGCTCTGTACGACGACCTCCTAGACTTCTTTGACCAGCTTCTCTGTAGTTGTTACCTCCATCGCGAGGTGCATGGTCCTCTATGTTTGCTAGAAATTCTTTAGTTTATCTTGGATAGCCAAAGTAATATGGCTCACTTCCTTTATCCATGATTAATTTAGAGCCTCTAAAACATGTTATTTGCATTGCATCTCCTCAACCTATGGTTGCAGCACCTTCATTTATTGTAAGTGCTCAAAGCACTAGATTGGTATGAAAGTGCGCACAATTGACTTGATCCCTTGACTTTTTGTTGTGCCTCTCTCATCTCTGTACCTAATCTCTATAGGTTTTAGACCTCCTACAAAATTGTCCATAGCTCCATTGCATTTTCAAAGAGATAGTTGCACCCTATTAATGCACTATCCAAAGTAGTAATGTGTTGTCCGATGGCTATGCTGCACTGCTCCCTGACCTCTAACAAAGTAGTTAGCTATAGTTTCAATTGCAGTTTTGGGATCTTCAACTAAAATTAAAAAGTAACATGGCCTACGTCATCCTTAGACTGTCACATTGCAGTGGCTAATTTCCTAACCTCTGTTGAAGTGACCACATCCTCTTGAATGTGTAGCTTCGGTATTGAATTACGTGCTTGTCTAATTGTTGCTTGTAGGCTTTGGCTTCACAATGCTAGCTCTTATTTCTCCTTAACAGGCTAAACCTTTTTAGTGAAGATCTTCTCATTTTTTGTTTTGACTACAACAATTATTGAAACCATGCACTGCTCTCTGATCTAAATCTCATCTGAGACCCGCTGATGAAGTGTGTGGAGCTTCCAAAGTTGCAGCATGGCTAGATTCCTACCCACACCCTTGATCTTTCCAAGATGAGCACTATCTTCATCCAACTCTGCACACAATGTCCCTTCTGGCAAAGGGAATGACTCTGAGGTCCAAAGTCCATTCTATTTCCATTTTGAAAAGGGACAAGTTTTGAGGATAGATCCAAATAGGCTAAGTTTTACATGCAGAATATGATGCTCACAGACATGAATTTTTGGGACCCCAACTCGATATTGGGAGAAATGAACTTGATGGAATTAGACTTTTGGTTGACCCACATGTTTACCCATGAGGATACAAGGGCTGAAGAAGTGAAAATGGTGACGAAAAAATAAGGGAAGGAACCCTTATATATTGGAGAAGAACTAGTGAACCCTAAGGCTCTTATGAGCAACCACAATCTCATCTCCTTTGATCTTGATTTGGCACCTAGGCACATAGCAACCCAAGAGAAATCCATCATACATTTTAAGGACACTTTCAGGATGTTGGGGATAGAAGGTTTGTGGGATTTCCAAAGAAGATGGAATACCTTGCCTCATAGTTTATAAATTAGAAAATGTCACTCCCCATAAATACTAAGGAATTCCTTGGAGAGAACCCCAATATACAAATGAATCATGAAAAGGTTGAAGATTAGATGGATAGGACTCCAACTATATGCTTCGTTAGTATTGGGCCTATAATATGTAAGAAACTAGGTAGAGGAACAAAAGGAATGGACAGACATAGAGGAAAATGCAAGTTTTTATCCACATGAGGGTACACCATATGAGGTACCTTGGAATCTCATAGAGGCCACCGAGGCCATGAATGAGATTCATAGCAGTGACTAAGTTGTGAAGAGGGTGAGAAACACCTTCAGCAAGGGGGTGATGATGGGTCCCATCAATAGGTATATTTTGAAGTTCATTTTTCTATCCTCCAACCCTTCAAACTCTCCTTTTCTAACATTAATTCACATTTTTAACCATAATATGCTTAGTAGGAAGACTAAAGGGTGTTTTTCATATTGTATGGCCTAATGTCATTAATTTTCAAGAATATAAGCATTTTTGGAGGCATTTACTATGCAGGGGCTTGATGGAGACAACAAAAAAAGAATATAGGGGTCTTGTCGACCTGATTAACTCTCTAACTCAGCTTCAAATCACTGAATGCTTACTCATAGCTTGAATTCACTAGCAACTGAGGGAGTTCAGGTACATGAGAAAATCAAGAAGGACCAAATCCACAAATATCGAGATCTTGGAAGGAATAACTCCTCCTTTCAAGGGAGATTCCATCAACTACCTTTTTATATAAACAAACCTGTGAAGATGCTCATTAGGATTCAAATTTTTGTTACAGCTAGTAGTATCCATTGTGAGACCAGTGCTAAAAATTTTTATTCTTATTTTTCATGATGTATGTGAATATCATTTTTTGTTAATGAAAAATTTACCATTGGTCTACATCAGAGTTAGTTTTGAAGGGCTTAAACCCTTGGGTTTGGGCTGATCCCATAGGATTTAGTCCCACTCTTGTATTTCTTTCTTGTTAATTTTTAAAGCATTATAATTATTTCCTTGTTTCAGTAGATGTTATATCATACAAACATGTAACTGAATACTTTCCTATCACCTCTCTTGTGGGAATATTGATTGGAAGATCCATAATAACAACTAAAAAATATTTGTTTATGATTTCTTGGAAAGTATTAAGTATTAGATTGCAATATTTCTACATGTTTAATCTCTACAACTTAGGAATTAGAAGCATTTTTTTGGAAATTGGAGTTGTGTTGTAGCTTAGAGTATACTTCAACAAAATTCAACTCATCTTTTAGATGATTATTTACTTTATTGCAAAAATGATAATTTGATGCATATATTTAGCTAGCTATAGGAAATGTGTCAATTTGCAGGGTTGGGCACACCTTTCCACATCCACCTGGATCTTTCCATCTTCCCTCTAGGCACCTCATGTTTCTTCAAAAATTTGTCTCTGAATTCACACTATTAAGGTAAATGAAGGACACTATGGGCATCAACTGTCATGCAAGATAGACTTGTGAGGGGCACTAGGCTTGGATAAGAGGCTCCCAAACCCTTCATTCAACTTTGTACACCTTCATCCACCTTCATCTACCTTCAAAACACCATTTATGTCCTCAAAATTCTATTGGACTCTCCTCCTATAGAAAATAAGGGCCTCTTATAGCAATACAAGGCCTCTTATAGCACCTCTTGTAGCAGACCTGTAGCATTTCTTTCTTCAACCAGTTTTGCTCCAAACTTTGACTATGGAATAGTTAAGTTGAACAATCCTCCCCACACTATGATTTGATGATTAAATGTGCAAGTAAAGTAGCATTATTTACTTCTTCAAATAGATTATCCTTATCCTTTCATGAAATTTCAATTAGCATTTACATTTAATGAACGGGATTTTCACCTTTGTAGTGAGAATCATGTTCATATATTCTTTCCTAAGAATTTTTCACTACAATTAGTTGTAGGAGTGGTCTTTGAACACCTTCATATGAGTTCATGAATGAGGAGGACATCGGTAGAACCTAACCTGTTGTGCATATAGCACTATCACCTCTAAGTTTGTACGAATCCCAGGTTGATAATTTAAGTTGAGAATCCATTGGGAGATTCAACATCATTCATGGCTCACCAGTAAGATCATCTACAACAATGATCAATTATGTTTGACTACGGATTTACATGGTTCACTAGGACTAGTAATGCTTAATAATAGATTAATATGATGAAGCATGTTGACTATGCTCGATAAAGTGGTTGGGCATGGATGTCCATGATTGATGATGGTTCCTATGATTAACTATGATGACCATGGTTAAACATTATGGAGTTCTTTCAACCATGGTTTGGTTGGCCATGTTGTTCCATTATTTTACATGGCTGACCATGACAACCATGGTGGATGAAGGTTTACCACATTCAACCATGTTGTATATGGTCGACCATGTTTTCATATATAGTTTTGTTGAGAAATTTTTGATGGTGGATTATGATTGTTAGATTGTGACATTCTAGTATGTTTGCAATATTGCAATGTTAGATTAGAATGGTCACATAGCAACATTCACTAATATTCATCATATTATGATGTTGGTGTTTTATATGTACATTATAGCAAAGGCTTTTTTATGTCATACTGTGACATTAGGTAATTGTCATCACATCGTGATGTTAGGAGATGGTTGCCACATTATGATGTTAGGTTTTCTTGGATTACACCAACAATTTGGTGTTGGTGAAGGGTGTATGATTATTTTGATATGCAGCGATATGCTCATCATAATGTGATGTACAAAAATGTTTTTCACTTTGTGACATCATGTATGTTCATCACATTGAGATATCAAATTATTTTGGATTATTATCATTACTATTGTTATGTCTGTTAATATTAAGGTTAATCTTATTATATAAATTTTATTAATAAGATTGATATTGATAATAATATTGATGCTAATAATAACATTATTATATTATAATAACATTAATACATTAATATTCATAAAAACATTAAGGTAATAACATCAATAATAATATTATTATATTAATAATATTAATAGTGGAACTACAAGTGCATTATGAGGGTGGGGGAGGAATGGAGCGCGCGGCCACCGCAGGATTGCGTAAGGGTTTTGGATAACCCTCTATTATCATCGCAGGGAATCGGTTAACCACAGGCCATCACTGTAGCCCAATACCATTACTGCCCACATACTCTTAGCCGACAATTATCTGTTCCTATCCCGTTTCCCGGCCATCTGTCATTTTCGGGATGTCTTCCTCTGTAGATATATTGGGTGAAACAATGGATTTGGAGGAGGTAGACTACACCGAAGACCCCCTCCCTGGCCGCATTATATTTTGTGGCCCTAACCTCGCATTTTCGGAAGCCAGCCCTAGTTATCAGTCAGATCTATTCCTACCTAACTCTTCTCCGGTGGTTACCTTACCGGATCCCCTATCAGCATCACCCCCACTAGGGCTCACTCAGTCAACATCGACTCTGGATACACCCCTCTGTCCCCTGGAACCCTAAACATCCTTTCTACTATCGTACCTCTGTCACCCCCTTTCGACCCTAATCTTCGCGGCATCTCCCTCCTCGCGGAACCTACTGCAAATCCCCTTCCCCCAGTGGCCCCTAACCCAGTGGTTACACTACACTCGCCATCAGGATGTTTTGAGACTCCAGCGGTTAGAGTTAGATCTACTCCCCCAGCCGGAATACTGGATCCTCTTCCAGACCACCCATTTGCACCTCATTCGCGGAAAAGGAAATCAAAGTGTGTTAAATCAACCTCAAAGGACATCTCGATCCAGTTCGGTGAAACCTCTACCATCGGGGAAGCAGCTGCCATGGCACGCACTATTCTGGTTGGCCATGTTCGTGGAAGGGCGTATTTGGCTACTCAACTCACGCTATGGGTTAAGGAAATCTGGGAAGGTGTACTCCATGAACTACCATAGGTTCAAGTTCTACCTAGAGGATGGTTTTCTCTTCACTTTGCAAAGGAGGCCTACACTGACCTAGTGCTCGGCAGATACTGGCACATTGAGATGGCACCGGTCCTACTAAAGAGATGGAGCCCTCTCTTTGATCCCAAGAGAGAACAAATCGGGGCTGGTCCACTATGGGTACGCCTGCCTGGTCTCCCTTTACAATACTGGTGTGAAGAGGTATTCATTCGAATAGGAAATGCTCTGGGGACATATCTTGATCATGACAAAACCTTTGTGGAATCAAGAAACAGAACCCTCACTCGCATACTAGTACATTTGGATACCCGCGAAGGGCTGGAGGAGAAAATCACTCTACATTGGGGGAACTACACCAGGGTCCAGATATTGGACTATGAGGGGGTTCCTTTTCGATGCCGCTGATGCCACAAGGTTAGGCACCTATTTAAGGAATGCCCCCTCAACAAGAAGTAGATGATACTCCCACAACACCTACTGTACACTCCAAGGCTGCAGTACAGGAAAATCAGTGCACTCCTGCACCTGGTCTGGCGCCCTTGGCCAATATTGCTCAACAGGTAGCGGTTGCGACTCACTGCTTTCCCTTGCCACTAGTCACCAGATCACGGGCAGTAGCGGAAGCTGCAAAATCTTCGGGTACATCTCTATACTCTCCCTTCTCTTGTAATTCTCTCTGGTCCTCCTTGCATGTACCATCTATATCTATTACTCATTGCTCATTGCCATCCTCTCCTGTCATGGCTCCACCTGCCCCCTCCCTGCACTCCCTATCTTCACCCTCCTCATCTCCCTCCTCACCTCAAGAGTCAAAGGCTCATCACTATAACCTTCATCCTCGCTTTTTGACCCGGGATCCCCCCCTGCATTTTACTGGTTTGGGTCTTGTCATCCCTGGATCAACAACCTTGACATCTCGGGGGAGAAAATCTGACCTTACTAAGTCTATCTGACGTGCTAGAGTTGAAGTAGCCTCTGGCCGTCAATCTACTCTTGATGGGGTCATGAGAGAAGTGAACACCCCTACCAGCATTCCCCCATGAAATGCCTCACCTTTAATTGTAGGGGCTTGGTTAGTGCCTCAAAGAAACTAGCCCTGCGGAGACTATTTGAGATTATTTCTATTGACATCACACTACTTCAAGAGACTCTTGGCCCTGCTGATATCATCTCTGAATCCTTAAAATCTATTTGCCCGGGGTGGATATTTTTGGCCATAGACTCTACTGGACGATCTGGAGGTCTTGCCATTGGGTATAACCCAAAATCCATTAAATTTACTGCATCTTGGGGAGGCTGAGGGTATATGGGTATTGATCTATTTTATGTAGAGCTGGGGACCAGCCTCCCGGTAATAAACATATATAGTCCTTGTCAGCAAAGGGAAAAGTTCTAGCATTAGCTGCTTGGACTTTCTATATTATCAAAGGAGAATATCATCATTGGAGAGGACCTCAATTTCTCTCTGGGCTATGGTGAATCCTCGGGATCCATGGCACAGGTCGACTCGATCACTGGCTATATGACTGATCTACTGGAAAGGCACAATATGATAGATGTCCCTATGAACAAACCTCTACCCATATGGCAGAATAGAAGGGTGGGCGAGGCGGCCCTAGCTCGCAGACTTGATAGATATATCATGAAAGGATCCCTTATTCAGCAACTGAATCAATATAAACAATGGGTTGGAGCTGGTGGCATATCGAACCACTCCCCTGTATACTTGGAGATCTCAGGTCCTTTTCAAAAACCAAAAGTCCCCTTCAAATTTAATCACACTTGGCTATAAGACCCATCTTATATCCGAATGGTCTCGGACTTCTGGGCTGTGAATCCGATTGACAGAACATACTCATTAGCAAAAGGATTTTCGTCCAATCTAGCCCAGCTAAAGCATCTGTCCATAAAATGGGTCGAAGAAAAGTATCAAAAGGAAAATACGGCTCTACTGAACATAGAAACTGAGCTCTGCACCCTAATGGATGAAAGAGGTCTGGGGTTTACTACTGCTGAAGATAAATCCCACCTAGTGGAACTCGAAAGACAAAAATCTCAGATATTAAAAGACAGAGAGGAATCTATTCATCTGCGTAGCAGAGCTATATGGTTAAAGGAAGGGGATGATAACTCATGGTTTTTTCACAGTTATGCACAGGGCAAGAAAGTCACTAATACTATATGGAGCATGCTGAATCTGGAAGGAAGTGTGGCTGATACATTCAACAATCTCTCTCACCTGGGATCATCTCACTTCAGGAATCTCTATAAAAACCCTCCAGGCTCGACTCTTGCTAACATCATAAATATTGCTGGTCATTTCCCCAGGTTTGTAAATGAGGACGAAGCAGAGGCTCTCTTTGACCCTGTGACTCCTTTGGAGCTTGAGGGCACTTTGAAATGGTTCAAAAAGGATAAAAGCCCAGGTCCGAATGGTTGGACCATCAAATTCTACCTTACTTTCTACGAGCTGCTCAGCCATGATCTACTAAGGGTAGTGGAGGAATGTAGGGTAACCGGATCAATGTATAATGCTATCAACTCGACATTTATAGCTCTCATACCCAAATCGAACTCCCCAACCTCCTTTGATGATTACAAACCCATCTCACTCTACAATTGTCTCTATAAGATCATCTCCAAGATCATTGCTAATTGTCTCTGCCCTATCCTGTCTCGTCATATTGCTCCTCAACAATTTGATTTTCTTGATCATTGCCAGATTCATGAAGCTATTGGCTCAGCCCAGGAAGCCATCCGCTCCATTTGGACCAAACACCTAAAGGCCATCACCCTAAAGATTGACTTGGCAAAAGTTTTTGACCATGTCAGCTGGCTTTATATTAAGATGCTACTCATCCACTTAGGTTTCCCCACAACTTCATCACTTGGATCATGGCTTGTATTACCACTCCAACCTTCAGCATGCTCATTAATGGGTTTGCATCTCATTTCTACCACTTTGAAAGAGGGCTCAGACGGGGCTGTCCCCTATCTCCTCTTCTTTTTTCGTTTGTCATGGATGGCCTTAGTCGGTTGATTGCATCAGCTAAAAGGGATGGTGATCTTGGTGGTCTTAAGATATCAGATGACTGCTATCTCACCCACCTCCTATTTGTGGATGACGTTATTATCTTTCTCGATGGCAGTATCAGGGACTCCCGCTCCTTCTCGAAGATAATATCCCTCTTCTCATCTGCCATTGACATGTTAGAAAACCACTCAAAATCCTCCATCATTACCCGCACTTCCATTCATGAGTCCCAGTATGTGCACCATTTGTTTCCTTATGGCATCACCCCACTTGATCGGGGACTAAAATACTTGGGATACTGGATCAAGCCTGTCAATCAAATGATAGTTGATTGGACTTGGCTAGTATCAAAACTAGAGAAGAGGCTGAAAATTTGGAGTCATAGATACCTATCAAGAGCTGATAGGCTTGTACTGGTTAAATCTGTCCTTGAGGCCACTCCTGTTTATTGGATGGCACTTCCCTGGATACCCAGAAACATCTTGAACAAGCTTCACCAAATTTGCAATAGATTCCTATGGAATGGGAATCAAGACAAGAGGATATTTGCCTGGGTGGCTTGGAGTAGGATAGCTTTGCCAAAGAAATGGGGAGGCTGGGGCTTGAAAGTCCTGCCTCTCTTCGCTCAGGCACTTGCTACTAAAATGGGGTGGACATCGCTCATAGGACAAAATCTTTGGACTAGCATCACATATCACAAACATGTCTGGCCAATGAATATCATGGATTAGATTAGACTCCCAAACTGGCCCAAAACTGGCATCTCAACAGTCTGGAAGGCACTTCTTCATTCACTGCCTCTTATCAGGGACAATCTAATCTGAAGAATAAATAATGGATAGTTGGCTCACATTGGTATTGATCCTTGGATTGGAAGTGGTGGAAGACATCGTTTAACTAGGAATCTTATACAGTATATACACTCCCAGGACATCAAGGTCTTTGCAAATATTGTGGACCCTCTCAATACCACCATTCTCACACAAGGATGGATATTTGCACATCAAATCAATCTGCCCCAATGCTGGCATTACAACTCTTCACGAATCTCACATTAGAATAAAAGAGGGACCAGATGAACTCATATGGCAAAAATCTGACAGCGACATATACTCTCCAAAGGGGGGATACCAAGTGCTGATATCTCATAAAGTTCCTGACTTGATAACTTTCTGGTGGAAGGCCATTTGTAAACTTACAGCGACATCCCAGGCCAAATTGTTCTTTTGGTGCATACTAAAAAACTAAGTCCCCACCGGGGAAAATATAATGCACCGTGCCATCCACGGGCCTACATGGTATACGCTATGCAAAAACGATGTTGGATTGACAATTCACCTCTTCTTGAAGTGCACTGCCCTGAAGGAACTATGGAAAAACATATCTTTTGTGATTCAATTCATGGGCACCTGGGAGGGTGATGATTTAAACAGGGCCTGGAAGATTGGTACCACCGGAACGAGGGATCCAAATTGCAGAGCCTCCCTCTTATTATAAGCTGGCAATTATGGTTGACGTGGAACTGAATCATATTTGATGGAAAAAATGCAAACTGGCTGCACATATATGCACATATTATATCAACTTACAATGATGTACCGGAACCACCACAACCTCGAGCTAGAAGGCCTCGCGACCCACCTCTCATAGATAAGAATACTCCATGGGCATTCTTTGATGGCACAGCCCAACAGCAGGGGTGCAAGGGTGGATTTATCCTCTACATGAACGAACAATGCTATTATAAAGTCTGAATGGGTTTGGGGACTGGCTCAAACAATTTTGCTGAGCTCATTACACTTCGTCACCTCATGCAGTTCTCATTGGGCCATAATTGCATGAACATTCATATTTTCAGTGATTCAAAGATCATCATAGACTGGTTTAATGCTACACCTGCATGCCACACTCACACACTCAACAATATATTGGATGAAATAAATATTATGAAGGCATATTTTAATGATATATCTTGTAATCATATTTATAGGGAACACAATAACAGTGCCGACGAACTATCCAAGGCGGCCATGACACTACCCCGAGGAGAGTGGATGATCAAGGAGCAGCGAGGGTCTAATGCTTTTCAATATTATCATCAGCCATACATAGACCCTCAATACGACAGGACGAACAACCCATGAACGAAATATCTGATATAATTTTTGAACAAATTGTACTGTTTTTTTATTACATTTTGGATGGAAAGTACACAAATGGCCTTGCGTGGCAATATCTATATAAAACAAAAGAACCTAAATGACCATCCTGTGTGATGAACTAGTCAAACTATGTTGATATATCTGTTTATCTAATTTGCTGAGCCATCGGGCTGACAGACTCTAGCATATGCATCTCGATGTATCTACAATATGTAATTTTTCAAAGTATAATGAAAGATTACGATTTTTCCAGGGGAAAAATTATATTAATAGTGCATTTATATTATAATAAATGTTTTAATTATTAATGTGATGTTGTTAATGTTATTAATGATGCGACTATTATTACTATTATTTTTTCCAAAGTTGTTGTTATAATTATTATTATTCTTTCATATGTAGAGGAATTGACAACTGGTTTGGGCTCATACTCACGTAACACCCATGGCATTCCAACTGCTACTGCTATAGGTCTAGGTGAACCCATAGGCATCCCAACACATGGCTCACCTATCTAATCATGGGGATTTTAATCTCAAACCACATACTTCACAAAGAATTCATATCACAACGATCACCAATCAAGCTACCCCCTATGGACTACTAATAATACTATTATGAATATTAATTGCGATAATGTTAATTTTAATATTATTTACATACATACATACATATATAATATTTTTCTATTAAATGGATATCATATTCTATGTAAGATCCCACCTTACCAATCATTAGTATTATACTAAGGTTGACTCAAAATGTGATATTATTTTATTTTAAGTTTAAGTTTTTAAGACGTAAGAGTTAATGCAAGGTCATATATCTATATTCTTTTTTTTAATTGGTATTATTTACACTACACACTAATTTCTACTAACTAATTAACCAATGGTAATATTAATATTCTCATGAAACCTATAGGTTCATGGTTCATCAAGATCCAAAACTTACAACCATAAGTCTTAAATTCACATTTAAATGATAGAGTCTTTAGTGGGATAAATAATATCAATCTTTACAAATCACTATTTCCAAATAAGCTAATTGTTCATTCTATTCCAATTAAAAGTGTTTAAGAGTGACTAATTTGATTTTGTTTTAAATAGTATGCCTATGAATTATTTGGTAAAACAAGATAATTCAACTTCCAAACAAGTGGTTTCCAATGATTATGAATTCATATGTGAGCTAAAAATTACAACAAGTCACCCACCCAATTTGACTTCCATGGATTTTTCATTCAATGGAATCATCATGCTTAATCTTTTAGATATTTCCAGAAACACCTTGGTTGCAAATCCTAAATTCACTGTCATATTTATGGACAATTCATACATGTAATTAGCTACAACAATTGAAGCATTATGTCAAATAGTTTGCAAACATGAAATGTACAGCCATTGAGGCATTTTGTCAAACAGTTACAACAATAACCCGTAAGGTGATTTCACCACAAATAACTAACATGAATCTAAGGTTACATAACTTCTTTTTCATGGCCAGTAATGCCAATAAGTAAACCTAATACATAAGTAGAACTATTATCCATCTTCATTGCTGCATATAAAAAAATTTAGGCACATAAATGACTATAAATATTTAAGAATTATTACAAATAGCTCGTAGTGATGTAGCTACAACCATTGCAGAATTTTTAACAAATGCTAGGAATTACAAAACAAGCTGCTAATTATTCAATTATAAAAAAAGTAGTCGCAAGCTATTTAAACTATGAATGTATTAACCATTCAGACATTAAAACAAGAATTCCAAGTTTATATAACAGGCTTGTTCCATAAATAGAGATTACAAAGTAAATCACAGATAAAAAGATTAGCAAAACAATCCACCAGGGAACAACAACAAATCCATAAAATATAGCAGATTAAAGAACCAGATTCTCAAACTCTATTGTTTGAAATCAAAGTTGGGGTGACATGTCCAATAGGTATAGATACCCCCAGAAGTTAAAATGAATTGAAAAAGAAATGCCCAGAAATGTGATTCTTTAAAACCACAACCAAAAACGAATTCCTACTATCTCATTTATCACTTTCGTCAAACATATAATGTGAAAACTTATCTACAGATGTAAAAAGAGAAAGAAAAACAAAATTTATGCTATTAATATGTTTTCATAAAACTCATGAAAACGTGAATGCTTTAGCCATTAAGATATGATGTCAATCAACTTGTAACAAAACTGTACAAAAAACATACATAAAATAAACTACAATTATTGCAAAATTCCTTCAACATTTAGTGTGCAGCATTTGACATACATATAAGTTTCAGTCAACAACCAAATAAGCAAAAACCATGTAATGAACTACAAAAAAAAAACACAATATAATGTTGTCAACATACCTGGCAATGAATTTATACAACTCAAAAAAATGGGAGTATGCTCCAGCGCCAATGAGAGTATGCTACAGCTCCAATATCCCTACCAACTCATTGTAAACCACCAGTTTTCCTCCCAACCATATCTAGGAAGAACTTCTCCCCTTGGAACACCTGAGCTGCAAAAGCTCACAAGTAGTACCAACAGACAACAGTAGAGAGATTTGCAAGGCAAACTAAGGAAGAAAATTTTCACTTCCTCTCAATACCACTCATGACCAACCTCAATAGCTAAAGACCTTAGGTTTTTAGTAATAATTTCATATTTATTTTGGAATAAATTAGCTACTCTACATATCTCTCCCTCTCACTATTTTCCTGAAGTCTCTTCCACTCTTGGCATCATAATCCACACACCCAAGTGAGAATTATGAAACTCATATATAGGAGGAGAAACCAATTCTTGTCATAAAGGAGGAGTATTGTGCATGCATTGTATTTCATTTAGAGGAGTGTAACTTATGCCATTAAGGAGAGGCATGCATGCCTTAGTTAAGGAGAGTGTAACATATGCATTAAAGAGAGCATAAGAGGAATATTTTATGGCATATTTTTAATGAGTGAAAAGGAATATGCCATTTTCTAATGAGTGCATAAAATAGAGTGTAATGTGTTATTTAAAAGAGAAAGAGAGTTACATAGAGCCATGAGAGTCATGAAATATATGTGTGAATTCATTGAGGAGATGAAGTTGACTTGTGATTCCTTTTTAATAATAGTATCATAGTCTCATAAAAGAAAATAATAATAATAATAATGAGGATTCAATCAATATTGAACTATTAGGATTCATTAATGATAAGTTAAGTTGTTTTTCTTCAACTCCACTTAATTACCAATTTATGCAAGGCAATTTACTATTTTTGGAAAGTCGTTCTTGAGATGTTGGAAATGGCTTTCTATTTTTAGAAATTCATTCTAGAATTGTGAGAATGAAATTTTATTTAATGAAATTCATCCATGAGTGGTATTTTTCTTCCAGAGAATATAGATTCTGCACCCTATTTCATGCATCTTTCTGCCTTGGTAGGTTGAGGACTCTGCAGCCTAATATACTCCAAAGATCCAAGATTCCACAACTTGATATTTTTAAATATTTAGGACTCCATGCCCTAAATATACAAGACTCCATGTCTTTATCTTTCATGCATTTAAGACTCCACACCCTAATTTCTATGCCCTCTCATTTATTGTCCTTTGAAACTCTATGTTATGGCACTGACTATGAGCTTTTTCCCATCTGATGGTTCACCGATAAGGCCTTTTTTAAATACTTGCACACATTACAATCTCATAGATCAAAGGAATCAAATGAATTTCATATTTAAATTAACTTAATCACATTTTACTGAGAATGGTGCATGGCTTCCATGGTCATTTTGGTTTGAAGAAATGACTTCCATAATCATTCATAATCGAGCCTCCTTGTTGGAAAATGACCAGGTACCCTACCACATCCCACTTAGTACTATTATCACTCAGGTTTTCCTAGAATTTGTAAGAAAAGGGAAAGGATGTCAAGGTAACCACAAACCAATCTTTTAGATACAAAATTTAGCCATTGTGTATCCAGAGAGGGCTCTCTCTTTTAAGTTTTAGCTTTGTTTTTTGAAAGGTATTAGGTTATTTATGAAGTTTGGGAGTTTTCTTTGAGTTTGGGTGGTGAGATTCAATAGCAAAGGGCTAAGCCTGGTAGTTTAGGCCATTCAGCTAATGGATTCAAGGAAGATGGCTTACCTAGACTTGGTTTCTTAACAAAGGATGGTTTTACAGAGCAAGATGGTAAAACAAGGAATAAATAAAGATTTGAAATAAATGGAATGATCTCAGAATGGGTGAAGAGTAGTTAAGAATCCTTCAACCTATTTGAAAAATGAACTTGAATTGATTACTAATAAAGAGCAGTTAAGTATTCTTTAAGTAATAATCAAAGTGAAAGAAATTGAAAACGGGAGCAGTCAAGGTTTCACTATTTATTCTAATTCAGAAGAAAACATAGAGAATAATAACTTTTGAAGATAGAGTGCAATCAAGCATATTTTGAATTACTCATTTTTGTTTATCATTCAGATATGAACAGAGATGATATAAGAAACAAGGAAAACTTTAAAACACAAGGTATGGATGACTTATTGATCCGGTGTTTGATTCAAGAAATCTGTAGAAAGTCCTTTGCCTCAATTCTTTATCCAGCAAGCCATATGAACTTTTGATCCAATCAACACTTTATTCCAAAAAACCAATATTACAGCAACGTATATGAATCCACCCTCAATACTCAAATTGAGGGAGTATTTATACAAAATATCTCATAACAGAGTGAGATATATTCTAGTGATGACTAATCATTTTTTATAAGAAAATAGAGACAACTAGTCTTAAAGATAGGAGAAAGGTAAACTGATGTTGTGTTATTCCTATTTCTCGCTGAGTGTGCTAGAGGTAGGCCCTAGAATTTGGCTTGCTACTATCTTCTTTAGTAACTTAGTGCTGGCTTCCCTGCTTTGACTAATACTCTTTACTTGCTCTGATACACTTCGACCTGTTTTGATCCCTGTTCACCTCTGTTCATCTTACTATGGTAAATAGCCCAAAATTTACCTTTTACCAAAGATAAAATTTACAAAATTTCTAACATGTCTACCTATCATTTTTGCTCTGGCAATTTGTGCTTCTGAAGTTTCCTCAAGGTCTCATCAGTTTTTGTATATCTGAAAAAGTTAGGCTGGATTGTGAACAAGTGCTTTACATCATGCTCAATATAAAATAAGTTCTCTAAGCTGTCATAGAGAACACGACCTCTGGGGAGAGATTTTATTCTTGATGCACTTGTTGATGAACTTGCTTGATTTCCAACATACTTATTCAACTTGTCTACATAATTGATATGCTTCATTAATTTGTCATTAATGACCAAAGGACTTGGTAGCCCTTTATTCTGCAAAATTGTGAACTTCTCCAAAAAAGAATTAATTTCCACCTGCATATCTTGGCATCTTCTCTCTAAGTTCTACGTCAAATTTATCTTGGTTAGAACCCTTTTGATTTCCAAAATGGTGTGTATCCTGTTTGAGATGTCAAGTTCTTCCAGTTGTTCTTTATTTCTGTTATTCAAAAAATATATAAGCGCATTGGCTTCATCTGGCATTTTACCTAACTATGCTTTTGTCTATTGAATTTCTCCATGTGCTGATTTCACTAAATCAATCTGTTCATAGATCACTTAGATAAATGGCCACACATCATTTATATATTGAATGATGTTGGCCCAAAGGATTTTCTTGATCTCTGCCAGGCGCTTTTCGAAAGTGAGATCTTTTTCTAATGTCTTTACTTTATTTTCTGCAGCTTTAATCTTCCTTCTTTTCCCCACAACATTTATCTTAGAGATATTAAAATCTGTTTCCATTTTAGCCAACTGTTCTTTTACCTGTTTTAATTCTGAGACTTGTAGCCTCTTGTCTTCCATTGCTTTTAAGTTCTTCTCTGCTCAAATTGGTGCAGCTACTTGGTGTTGTTCCCGCTGCAGCTGTGCCTGTGATCACCTCTGTTGTGGCTGTTGGGATGTTTGGAGCTAAGGCTATCCCAAGTGTAGAGGGGACTGTTGTTGAGACTATGGGGATTACCTTCGGAGGCTAAGAGGTCGAGTCTCCCTACTTTTACTTTAGTCGATTTTCTAACGCCTACTCTGTGTCATTTAATCTCTCATTAAGTTTCAAGAGTAGCTCCATCATCTCTTCTTCATATTTATGTTGTATAACTTCTTCAGTCTGTGGATGCCTTGAAAGAGGTAGCTTTAGCTGTTTCCTCAGGGCAGCAATGTCTTCTTCTTTCTTCTTGATTAGTGCTTCTATGCCTTTAGCATCTTTAGGATCATGTCCCAAACTGATGATGATTTCTTCTAATGATTTTATTCTATTATCCTTAGCCAGGGAAGAGGCTTTCTCCAAGTGTAGTTAAGTAGTTGTATTGTTCAAGGAGTTTTGTAGCTGGTGGGCCATGATTGCTTTGCCAGCCAATGTGGAATAGACCATTTCCCTAGTCTGCTTGTGAAGTTCAATTTGGTCCATAGGATGAATATCTTTAGCAAATACCTCCAAGTTTGTTTTGATGTAATCTGCTGCTGACTGAGGTTGTTGCACCTTTGATTTGAAGTAACTCCTTATCATCTTTCCTTCTTTAATGTCATAGGCTGACATTAGTCTTTGCTAATTTGTGGGGGCCATTTTTAAATATTGATTGTACATTTGAATCCTTACTGGGTCATTCCTGGTCTTTATTTCTATCAATGTCTTCTTGACATTTGAGGCCTGTTTACTTTGTGGTCTAAGGGATGACACTTCTGCATTGTGTTGTCTTTCTAACTCTTGCATCTGCGAGCTAGTGGATGTTCCTCCCATTGTAAAAGTTTGTTGGCTAGCTCTTTCTTCTCTCTAGTTGTCTATAGTTTCTTCAATTATTTCCTCTTCTGATAGAGGGTTCAGTCTTTGCATCTTTTCTCCATGTTGTCTTGTAGGTCCACTAGCCAGGGTAGTAGTTTCTATGTCCCTCTTTTTATTTCTTTCCTCGTTTATAGGAGTTTGCAATGCTGGACTTTCAGCTACATTAGGTTGGGCTAGAGGAGTTCGCACTTCATCCTGTTCTTTGGAAATTCCAGGCTGATCTGTCCTTGTAGGATGTTCTATGGTCTCTATTTCCTTACCTTTGGGTGTTCCTATAGCTGGTATATTGGCTTCCCGTGGGGGCTGTTGAGAAGTTCTAGCAGTGGATGTGCCAATTGATAATTTTTGAGACAATTTGAATGGTACCTGCCCAAAAGAATCTAAGTCAAGAGTTTTCTCAAGATCTCTCATAGCATTTTCCATATTGACCTACTCACTAACCTCTTCAACTAGTGTTCTCTTTATCCATTCATCCAAGTTTGCAAACTGCTCAATTTTTGGGATCCTATGATGAATATAAGGGGATAACCTATTCTTTGTCCTTCTGTCACATATAAAACTGTTGGGGTCATATGGTATCCACCTAAAAGTCTTTCGTAGTCTAAGGTGATCTTCTAAAATTATTTCAGCTTCTTTCCATGCATCCCTGTTATTGATGACAAAAGGGCCTAGCTGGTTCTTGATTCTTAGCTGAGCTTTTTTCTTGGCACCACAAAAATGTACTAAGTCTGCATTTATGATTTGCCTGAAAAACTCCAAGACAAACAATCTCATGGGAATATACATAAGTAACTTGAAAGGGAAAAGTTCACACCCATACATCCTGATTTCTGTGTGATTTTTGAATAAGTATGAGTCACCTATCCTGTACTGCTTAGAGAGGTGGAGAATTTCTTCATGTCACCATTGATTCTAGGAAGGGAAACTCCTATCAATAGAGAGGTTGTTGGATGTACAAATAAGTCAATGAACTCATTATAAGTGTAAGGGGACTCAATGGTATTGTGAAATATTGAACTCCAAAAGATGACAGATCTAGGGTTTCCTCTAGTGTCCAGTTTCTTGACAGGGAATGGAAAGTTATCTGACTGACAGTATAACATGAGATGGTATATGAAAGAGGTATATTTCAAAACTCCTTCCGTTTCCAAATTCAGGAGTTGGTCATGGATTTTGTTCACTATATAAGAAGCATAGTCATATCTGACAGCAGGGCGTTGTCCTGGAGTGAAGATTGATAGTAACACTAGGGTAATATCATCAACATATTCATTGGAGTTAAATCCCATGATCATGGATATCATATCAACAATGAGTCTACTAGTTACAGTGAAGTAATTTTGCAGATAAGGAGGTGGACCTTTGGGCTAGTAGAGGTTTGAGCAATGCGGTTTATTTCTAATTGAGATAACTAAGGGGATTTTTCAAGTAAATATGCCATGGAAAGAGGGGTGAGGGGCTGACCGGAATGGAATTGTATCATTTCATTGATGGACTGAGTAGTTATGTGAAAGAGGATGGTTTGGAATGGGGACATAACAGGTCTCTGGTTGGGATCATAATTAGCACAACATTGATCAATTATGTCTGGGAAAACATGGACTGAGGGGAGGAAATACATGGGAAGGTTAGATTCCCACTGTCCAAAAATGTCAGACTTATTCATATAAATATCTCTGATTTGGTACAAGATCTTAAGATGGTTACTATCACCAGATAGGTCTTTTATCTAAAAGTCTTTATCAGCTAGAGGCAGATAATCTAAATCTTTGTGAGGAGTGTTCATGGGTGCGATATTCAGGGCTATAGGGGTTTCCATTTTTGGTTCTTGTGGATTAAAAAATGGAATTCAGACTTTCTGTGAGAAAGTAGACCAGAGAACAGGTTTGGGATGTTATATGGGGACCACAGACTATCCTAGAATTGAAATTTGGCTCTTTTTTGTTTGAATTTTCAGTAGAAAATCGAAATTACAAGGTTGCAGGGTAAACTGGATAAATACCTGTGTTAAGGGAGTAAACCGTACAATGGCAAGTTGGATGATAGGTTGCAGAGCACATTGTTGTAATTTTTTGATCAGGTGGCGGTTGGGAAAATGACACTTTCTTTGTTTATTTAACAAACTGAAGTTGGTGAGTTTTTCTTTGGATTTATCGGGCAGATGACACAAGTGAGATGTGACATTTTGTCACTTGTGGAGGGTGGTAGGTGGTTTGTATCACACCGCATTTGAGGTTGGGCAGTTTTGGGCCGGGGGCAAGCGAGCATATGGGTTGTGCAACGCATGGCACGGGTATGGGTGGAAAACCGCCTAGTGATCATGAGTTAAAGCGCGGTCACCAGGGGGTGCGATATCACCATCGACCGTTGGATAAAAAATGAATGATCGGACGACGGAACTTTATTTGCGGCGGACCCGATGTAATTAACAATGTTTTAATCATATCGAGGTCAATACGATTGGTCGGGTGTGGTTATTAATTAACCTAGAGGGTTAATAATCACATATACTGCAGCAGGGAATTAAGGCTCTTAACGAATTACAGATTAATTCATTAATCCTCCACTAAAGGATGATTATGGTTGTATTCAACCAGGGGCGGGATATATAAAATGTCAGGGATTAGTATAGTTAAATGATACGGGAAAGGGTAATAAGGCGGGATTTATATAATAGTAATTAAAAGTTAACATGAAATAAAATGAGAGTGAGCGCTAAGTAAATGTTAAAAACTTACATTAAAACTTAGGCTAAAATGGGAAAAGGGGTTTTCTGGTGATATTATGTACTTTCCTAAGTAAAGTAGGAATTTACTTGAGAAAATTTTTATGAAATTAAATAAATGATTAATGGATGTTTCTAAGTACTTAGGCTCTTAAATCATTGGGCCAAGGGTCTGGTCCCTCCAAAAGTCAGAGAAATGCTCTGAGTCCCTTTGATTTTCAAAGACCTTAATACTTTAGGGGAAATTAATGAAATCTTTAGGGGAAAAATGTGAATGGAGGTTAATTATTTGACCTTGTCTTTCTTGAACTGCATCAAGTGTAATTTCTGCCTTGTACTTGTGATAAAAGTGAAAATTAGCACATTTAGAAGCATTTTTCATCACAAGTCTCATTCTGCAACATCTACCTACCCTACCTACTTTAATCTAACATTTTTTCTTCTTTATTTGGGTGAACTTAGACTAGCAAACCCTTATCAAATCATCCTTTTATTTTACATGGCAATCATACCTAAGTCTACATTTATTACATCCAAGGGCTCATATTAAACTATTGAGTCCTTTTATTTACTCTACCTATCTACTTATCTTCCAAGATTACACTATTTGGTCAGATATTTATTCTCTATCTCTAAAACATGAAATTCAAATATGAACTAGCCAAGATTAAGCTATTTGGCTATTCATGAATTGTGGCATAAGTTAACAATCTGCACACAATGCTTATTATAGAAAATGAAAAAGTAGTGGCATTTAGACTTGCACACTTTCCTGGTCTATTTTTGTTTGGGGTTCATTTCTTTCACTTTTTTGACCATTTTATTCTTTTTACCCTTTGACTTTTCTTTTAGGGTATACCCTCTTTACATTTTTTAAATTTTTTGAGTTTTTGATAATATGGAAAACCTTTGCAACAAGAAAAGGTATGAACATATTATAGAGCTCATCAAGTCAATCATGAAATATGACACCTATTGCTATAGGAGCATAACACTAGCTCCACTTCGGGATGGCTTTTCCTGGTGGAAAGTCAAGAACAACAGGTCAGATGGCCTTTTGAATGAGTTTGACTATGCTCTGATATCTCCTTCTGCTAGTTGCTTTATTGTATATATGATAGTAACACTTTTGAAGCTTAGGGCCTTCTCTTCGGGCTTCAACTCCAGCAAGTTACTATCCAATGAAAACTGTGACATTACCAAGGATATAGTATGTACATGTTAAAATAAGAATATCTTAAAAATTTGGATCAAAGTAATGTTTCAGCATCTGACCATTAATTGGTCCTTCTTCTGTTTTTGTACCATCTAGGTTCTTCAAAAAGTAAGTATTGTTCCCTTGGAAGGCCTGGATAATAAAAGGTCCCTTCCATAGGAAGTCAAACTTCCCATGTTTTCCTTTGTCCTCTCTCGTGGAATCCCATCTTAAAACTTTGTCTCCAAGGTAGAAATCTTCTGCCTTGGTTCTTTTATCAAATATTTTCTTAAGTTTCTCTTGTACTACTTAGGATCTTTGGTACACTTCTTCTCTGGTCTGCTGCAAATGGATGGTTTGGTTAATTCTCCTTTGAATATCGTTGGGCTCCACTTGAGCTTCCTGAAGTAGTTTCATTACAGGAGCTCCTAAGCATGAAGGAAATATAGCCTCCATACCATAGACTAGTTCCAATAGATTTCTTTGTAGTGAATCTGTCTTCCCATAGTGAATTAGTAAGTTTCTTGTGGCGATTTTTCTTATTTTCTTCCAATAATTTCTTAATGCTATTAATTAGGCTTTTATTGGAAGATTCATCTAGACCATTACCTTGAGGGTAATAGGCTGTGGAATGGCCTAAAGTTATGTGAAATTTGTTACAGAAACTTATCATTTTATTGGATTTGAAGACAGCAGCATTATCAGTTATGATTTTTTCAGGACAACCAAATCTAGATAGTATGTTGGTTTCTAAGAATCGTATAATGGTTGTGTCATTTTCTTTTCTAGAAGGAATAGCTTCTATCCATTTGGTGAAATAATCTGTGGCAGTTATAATCCATTTATGTTGGCAAGAAGAGGGACGGTGGATTTCTCCAATGAAGTCTAGACCCCATTGTTGGAAAGGCTTTTCAGTGGAAATTGGTCTCAGGGGTAAGGGTAACAATTTCCTCTTTCCTTCAAAAATTTGACATTTGTGGCAAGTAGTGACAATTTTTTTTACATCAGCGAATAAGGTTGGCCAAAAAAATCCAGCCCTCAAGATTTTGTCTGCAGTTGATTTCCAATAAAGGTGTCCACCACAGTCTCCTGCATGAAATTATTTGAGAACCTTGTTAGCTTCTTCTTTTACTAAACAATTTAATAGCCTTCATGATTTTTCCAAAAAAGAACATTATCTAAAATACAAAATCTTAAAGATTTCATCTTTAAAAACCTTTTCTTTATTCTGGATAACCCTAGAGGAGCCTGCAGGTTTAATAGTAAATAAATTATATCAGCGTACCAATGTAAATCTAAGAAGGCCTGGCTGATCTGTGGAGTCTCTATCTCCTATTCATTATCCAATTCATTAATATCGAGGGCTTGACAATTTTTTTCAGTCATGAGTTTGGTCAATCCCTCTCCTTTTATAAGCTTTGTAGGTTTTATTTCAATATCATATTCCAATATAGCATCAATCCATTTACCTCGTTTGCCTTCAATTCCATCCTGGGTAAATATGTCTTTGACAACACCATTTGGTACATAAGCTATTACATGGGAGTACAATATGTAGACTCTAAAGTCTTTAATAGCTTTCATAAGTGAATAAGCTTGTTTTTCCATGATTTTGTAATTTAATGGTGCATCTCTTAGTGCTTTACTAAAAAAGGCTATGGGTTTCTCACATCTTTGATCATCCTTTTACAGTAAAACAGCTGCTATGGTGTGCTCTGATGCAAATGAAAATATTATGAAGTCTCTATCAAACTTTGGACTTGTAAGGACTGGTGTTCTAGTCAAAGCCATTTTAATTTCTTCAAATGTGTGTTTGACTTCTACTATCCATTTAACCTTTGAATCCTTTTTCATTATATTATTAAGCAATCTAATTAATTCAGCTAAGTTAGATATAAATCTTCTTAAAAAGTTAATCTTTCTGAGGAAAGCTTGAAGTTCTTTGACATTTCTGGGGTGGGGTATCTACAGAATGGCTTATACTCTAGCAGGATCAATTCTAATGCCATCTTTGGAGATGATATGGCCCAAGAGTTTGCCTTCTTCTTGAACAAAGAGGGACTTTTTAGGATTTAGAGAAATGCTATATCATCTGCATTTTAAGAATACTTGTTTCAAATCATCTAAATGTTGTTGATCTGATTTAGAAAACACAGTCAGGTCATCTAGATATATAACCAAGAAATCATGAATTTCTTTTGCAAACGCTATGTTCATTGCTTGTTGGAAAGTTGTCCCTGCATTCTTAAGTCCAAATGGCATTTTAACATACTTGAATGTTCCCCATGGTGTTGTAGAATCAGGATGAACCAGAATCTAGTTATAGCCTAAAAACCCATCCAAGAGTGAAATCCTGGAAGTACCTACCTCCCTTTGTAAAATATGATCCATCTTAGGTAAAGGGTAATTGTCCTTCAAAGAAACCTTTATTACATTTCTTAAATCAACACATAGCCTAATTTCTCCAATCTTTTTCCTAGTAGATACTAAATTAGATACCCACTCTGAAAATCTGATAGGAGCAATTATCCCTGCTTCATACATTTGTTTGATTTCTTTTTCAATTAAAGGAAGCAGTATAGGGTTAATTCTTCTGAGCTTCTGTTTGAATGGTTTTTTATTTTCCTTTAGAGGTATTGTATGTTGGATTATAGAGAGAGGTATCATAAGATTTCAGGTCTTCATAGCTCCAGGAAAAGACATGCTGTAATTCTCTCATTAATTCAAGATATTTGAGTTTTTGTTCAGGGGGCAAAGATTTGGATAATTTTACCATTTTCAGATTTTCTTCAGTTCCCAAGTTATAGTCTTCAATGTCTGCTTTTAGAGGTTCCATCTTGTGTTTCTTTGGGATATCATTAAAATTGAAGAGATCTTCCAAAGGAGTTAATCCTTTAGGCAACTGATTATCTTTCAACTTAATAACTTCATATTCTCCTTCAATAATTTCATCAATGTCCATTTCTTTGAGATCCTGCATTTCTTTATTGGTAAATTTTGTTGGATGGAGCATTTGAATTGCACTTTCTACTAAAATGTCTATTTCTATCTGATTTATTTGATTTAACTCACTAACAGTATCTATATCTATATTAGTGCTAGAAAACTCTTCCTCTAAGGTTAGGAAATTGTTAATCTGACTATCATTGTTAAACACTTGCCAGTTCTTTACATTGTCAGGTATGGTTGGCATGTGTCTAATCTCAGGTGTGAACTAATGATTAGGTTCAAATGGTAATTTACAGGTGCTAGCAAACATTGCCAGGCAATGAGCTTGCAAATTATGTTTTCTTGATATTTTAGCAAGCTGAGTTTCTAGAAATGTATTGAGAATCTCAATCACTGTTCCTCTATAAGATCTTAATCTGGGATCATTTCTGAGAAACTTCCCTTTTATCTGTTGAATGATTAAATCACAATCTCCTAGGACTGATACCCTAATTGCCCCTAATTTTTTAACAAGTTTATGACCTAGCAACAGAGCTTCATATTCAGCCATATTATTAGTGCATCTAAAGTTTAATCTATAGGCATGATCTTCAGCATGACCATTTTCAAGATTGTGCACCCAAATTCCTACTCCTACTCCTAAATTGTTAACTGAACCATCAAATTCTAAGTACCAAAGGATCTCATGTTCATAGTTAGTATCAGGAGTCTCAGGGATTTGTATAATAGGAAGATTTGGATTTTTAGTTTCTTCTGGTTTCTTTTGAGTATCTAACATATCATTGTTCTTAGAAATTCCTTAAATTTGAACACTAGATCTTTCGTTTGGAAGTTCTTCTTGATCAACAGCTAAAACTTTTACTTCATTTGTAGGATCAATTTCAACATTGTAGAGAATGAAACAATCCATATCAGAGTGAATGGAGTAGATAGGGAAATTTTGATGTTTCTCCTGGTTACTTACCACATATTTCATTGAAGTTTCTCTGTACAGTTTCTAAGGTTGACCAAATACTGAAATAGTAGCATAAGACATGTCCAATTGTAGATATCTTTAAAGCTTTGCACCCCAAGATCTAGACAATAACATACCATACTTTGGTGGAATATCAACCACTACTATGTCCCTTAAGATGGTTTTGGCAGGATACTAAACTAGAGATACACATAAGACTTTAACCAATCTTAGACATCTGACCTAACTAGAATCAAAAGAAAATAGGTCTTTGTATTGCCTGGTGATGTCTAGGTCTAATTTCTCCATTACCGATTTAGGCATTAAGTTATGAGAAGCACCAAAATCAAACATGGCATTATGAAGTATTTTATCATGTATGTTCAGACATACATAGAAAGGAGGGACTCCTCCATCTACTGATTTTACATTTACCTTAGGGCCAAAAATCAATTCAGGCTGGTCATCAAAAACATTTACTGAATCTTCATTCACGGAAATTTGGAGTGATCTACTGATTTGATTTCTGTAAACATCATGTTTAGCTAATTCTGACAATGGAACAACTATTTTTAATTTGCCTACTTCAGTCTCAAGACTAAAATGTTTTTCAATTTGAGTTCTTGTATTTTAGACAGTTGGATTCTCTTTTTCTGTTGTATTTTATGTGTTTCTCTCCTTTTCAGGAGTGGGATTATGGGCTAAAATTATTTCGAAATCAACTTCTGGAGGTTATTCTACGTTTCCTTTGGGAGGAATATAAATAGAAGATTGTTTTTTATGTGGTTGATTATCGAATACATCCTCAATAATTGGGTTATTTGGATTAGGATTAGTTCGAGAAAGAATATGTACAGGGGTGGTATTGATCTTACCTTTGTTGGGTTGTTTTTTATCTTTCTGTTTTTTGGTTTCAGGAACATCTATTCTTCTGCTCCTCAGATTGTACTAGTTGTGGACTTCATACATAGTTGTATCATATCCCTCTCTAAAGTCAAATGATTCACCTAACTGAGTTTGGAATTGTTTAAGCATGTGAGCTTCTTTATCCTCTTGGGTCAAAAAAACTTGTTGTTCATTGTTGAGTCCCATCAAATTAATTTGAGTGTCTTCTGTTGGTTCATCAGAAGTTGAGGCTTCAGCATAATATTCCTGGAATGGGGGCCTAATGTTTTGGTCAGGTCTAGTTTTTCCAGTATTAGGATTTTGGTTCTTCCTGAAATTTGGATTTCTACTTGTATTGCTTAGTTGACCATCCCAAGGGGATTTTCTCTCGATTATTTCTACTCTATCTCCAAGCCTATCCATTCCTTTAATAATAGCATCTAATTTTGTTCAAAGGAAAAAGGTTCCTCTTTAAAAAGTATCCTCCTTTCAGCTCTGGCTCTAACTCGTTTAGATATGAGGTTGGCTTCAACACTGATAGCTATACTTTGCATGTCTTCGAAGGTTCGGGGAGCTCTTTCCCTAAGTTGGTATGCCATATCAGAATCAAATCCTTCAGGTAATTTGATCAATGCCAAATTTGGAGGAGGTCTAAGATTTTGAGGAATAGCATTGTAGACATTGTTGAACCTTGTGCAATAATCTTGCACTGTTTCTTGGGTGCCTCTTTTTAGATTTTCATATTCTGATAAAATGTGGAGAGGATCTTTTTTATTTTCCCATCTATTCAAGAATGTCTGATACAGAGCTTGTAGGTCATTAATACTATTTGCAAGAAGGGCTCTAAACCAAGTTCTGACATCTCCAGTCAAACTTTGTACAAATACTCTCATTCTAACGTCATCAGCATCAACTTCATATATTTCAAAATAGTCGGTCATTTTCTTGGTATGTTGTTGAGCTATGTAAGTGCCAGTGCTATCAAAAGGAGTGATTTTACTCTGATAGTCTTGGGGCATAGCACCCAAGTTGACAGGTAAGTTCAGAGGAGTATACCTATTTGCCATGGTTGCAAGAATAGATGTGACAACTGGCATGGTACAGATGACAATGGGAATGTGAGTTGTAGATGGAGGGGTGGAAGGAGTAGCTTGAGGTTGGGAAGTATGAGGTGTTGATGATGAACTTGGAGAGGCTGTAGTGATCACAGAAAGGTTTGGTGTTCCTTCAGAGGTAAGCTCTGACTGAATGGAGTTATGTAAATGTATGTCAAGGTGTGAAGTGACAACTTCAAGTTGCAAATCTTCAATAAATATTGGATCATGAACTATGTGGGCTAACACAGATTCTGAAAAGGTTACAAATAAAGAGGTCTCAAACCACTCATCAAAAGGTTCGTCCTCAAGGTAAATCAACTTCACAGGACAAGATATTGATCTGTATAGAGGCTGAGAACTAGCAGAACTGTCTTGGCTCTCTTGCCTCCTAAGAATCCTAGGAATCAGATTAGGATTTTCGAACACAGGTGGTGGATTTGGATCAGGATTAGATCTGGTGTAACAAATCCTTTTTGAAGCCAGGTTTCTAGGTATATTTTTGGGTTTTCTTTAAATGGGTTTGACAATACAAATTTAACAATCTCTTTAAGAAGCTTTTAGATATGGAATTTGGACTTTCTCAAAGACTTATTTGGTAAGAAGGACTAGTCAAGTGTTTGGAACCAAAGTCTAATCTATAAACTAGACCAGAGATAGACTGAAGCAGCATTCATTTGCTTCTGCAATTGCAAAGCAAAAGCATTTAAAAGGCTACCTAGCTAACTTCAGGCTCCGTCTGTAGCTTATAAAGTAAACAATAGTAACAAACAATTATTCAGGTCCCCAATGGATTCGCCACTATGTTATCCCTCAGGTTTTCCAAGAAGCTGTAAGAAAAGGGAAAGGAGGCCAAGTTAGCCACAAAAAAATCTTTTAGATACAGAATCTAGCCACTCTGTATCTAGAGAGGGCTCTCTCTTTTAAGTTTTAGCTTTTCTTTTTGAAAGGTATTAGGCTAGTTATGAAGTTTGGGAGTTTTGTTTGAGTTTGGGTGGTGAGATTCAATAGCAAAGGGGTAAGACAGGGTAGTTTAGGCCATTGGGATAATGGAGTCAAGGAATATGGCTTACCTGGACTTGGTTTCTTAACAAAGGATGGTTTTACAGAGCAAGATGGTCAAACAAGGAATAAATAAAGATTTGAAATAAATGGAATGATCTCAGAATGGGTGAAGAGCAGTTAAGAATCCTTCAACTTATTTTAAAAGGGAACTTGAATTGATTACTACTAAAGAGAAGTTAAGTATTCTTTAAGTAATAATCAAAGTGAAAGAAATAGAAAACATGAGCAGTCAAGGTTTCACTGTTTATTCTAATTCAGAAGAAAACATAGAGAATAATAACTTTTGAAGACAGAGTGCAATCTAGCATATTCCGAATTACTCCCTTTTTTTTATCATTCAAATATGAATATAGATGATATAAGAAACATGGAAAACTTTAAAACACAAGGTATAGATGACTTATTGATCTGCTGTTTGATTCAATAAATCTGTGGAAAGTCCTTTGCCTCAATTATTTATCTAGCAAGCCATACGAAAATTTGATCCAATCAACACATTATTCCAAAAAACCAATATTACAGCAATGTATATGAATCCACCCTCAATACTCCAATTGAGGGAGTATTTATACAAAATATTTTACGCAAAATATCTCATAACAGAGTGAGACATATTCTAGTGATGACTAATCAATTTTTACAAGAAAATAGAGACAACTAGTCTCGAAGATAGGAGAAAGGTAAACTGATGTTGTGTTGTTCCTATTGTCGCTGAGTGTGCTAGAGGTATGCCCTAGAATTTGGCTTGTTGCTGTCTTCTTTAGTAACTTAGTGTTGGCTGCCTTGATTTGACTGATACTCTTTACCTGTTCTGATACACTTTGACATATTTTGATCCTTGTTCACATCTGTTCATCTTACTATGGTAAATAGCCCAAAATTACCTTTTACCAAAGATAAAATTTACAAAATTTCTAACATGTCTTCCCACCATTTTTGTTCTAGCAATTTGTGCTTCTAAAGTTTCCTCAGGGTCTCATCAGTTTCTGTATATCTAAAAAAGTTAGGCTGGATTGTGAACAAGTGCTTTACATCATGCTCAATATATAATAAGTTCTCTAAGCTCTCATAGAGAACTCGGCTTATGGGGAGAGAATTTATTCTTGATGCACTTGTTGATGAACTTGCTTGATTGGCAGCATACTTATTCAACTTGTCTACATAATTGATATGCTTCATTAATCTATCATTAATGACCAAAGGACTTGGTAGTTCTTTATTTTGCAAAATTGTGAACTACTCCATAAAAGAATTAATTTCCACCTACATATCTTAGCATCTTCTCTCTAAGTTCTGCAACAAATTTCTCTTGGTTAAAACCCTTTTGATTTCCAAAATGGTGTCTGTCCTGTCTGAGATGCCAAGTTCTTCCAGTTGTTCTTTATTTTTGTTATTCAAAAAATGTATAAGCATGTTGGCTTCATCTGGCATTTTACCTAACCATGCTTTTCTCTGTTGAATTTCTCTCTGTGCTTCTTTCACTAAATCAACTTGTTCATAGATCACTTGGATAGGTGGCCACACATCATTTATAGATTGAATGATGTTGGCCCAAAGGATTTTCTTGATCTCTGCCAGGGGCTTTTCGAAAGTGAGATCTTTTTTTAATGTTTTTACTTTATTTTCTAAAGCCTTAATCTCCCTTGTTTTTTCCACAACATTTATCTTAGAGATATTAAAATTTGTTTCCATTTTAGCCAACTGTTCTTTTACCTGTTTTAATTCTGACACTTGTAGCCTCATGTCTTCCATTGCCTTTGTTAGTGCTTCTATGCTCAAATTGGTGCAACTACCTAGTGTTGTTCCTGCTGCAACTGTGCCTGTGATCACCTCTGTTGTGGCTGCTGGGATGTTTGGAGCTGAGGTTGTCCCAAGTGTAGAGGGGACTCTCGTTGAGACTATGGGGATTACCTTCGGAGGCTGAGAGGTCGACTCTCCCTGATTTTCCTTTATTGCATTTTCTAATGCCTGCTCTGTGTCATTTAATCTCTCATTAAGTTTCAAGAGTAGGTCCATCATCTCTTCTTCATATTTCTATTGTATAACTTCTACAGTCTGTGGATGCCTTTAAGGAGGTAGCTTTAGCTATTTCCTCAGGGTAGCAATGTCTTCTTCTTTCTTCTTGATTAGTGTTTCTATGCCTTTAGCATCTTTAGGATCATGTCCCAAATCGATGATGATTTCTTCTAATGATTTTATTCTATTATCCTTAGCCAGAGAAGAGGCTTTCTCCACGTGTAGTTGAACAGTTGTATTGTCCAAGGAGTTTTGTAGTTGGTGGGCCATCATTGCTTTGCCAGCCAATGTGGAATAGACCATTTCCCTAGTCTGCTTGTGAAGTTCAATTTGGTCCATAGGATGAATATCTTTACCAAATACCTCCAAGTTTGTTCTGATATAATTTGCTACTGACTGAGATTGCTACACCTTTGGTTTGAAGTAACTCATTATCATCTTTCCTTCTTTAATGTCATAGGCTGACATTAGTCTTTGCTAATTTGTGCGGTCCATTTTTAAATATTGAATGTACATTTGAATCCTTACTAGGTCATTCCTGGGCTTTAATTCTGTGAATGTCTTCTTGGTATTTGAGGCCTATTTACTTTGTGGTCTAAGGGATGACACTTCTGCACTGTGTTGTCTTTCTAACTCTTGCATCTGTGAGCTAGTGGATGTTCCTCCCACTGTGAAAGTTTGTTGGCTAGCTCTTTCTTCTCTCTGGCTATCTATAGTTTCTTCAATTATTTCCTCTTTTGATAGAGGTTTCAGTCTTTGACTCTTTGCTCCAGGTTGTCTTGTAGGTCCACTAGTAGGGGTAGTAGTTTCTCTATCCCTCTTTTTATTTCTTTCCCCATTTAGAGGAGTTTGCAATGCTGGACTTTCTGCTACATTAGTTTGGGCTGGAGGAGTTGGCACTTGACCCTGTTCTTTGGAAATTCTAGGCTGATCTATCATTGTAGGCTGTTCTGTGGTCTCTATTTCCTTGCCTTTGGGTGTTCTGTGGCTGGTATGTTGGCTTCTTGTGGGGGCTGTTGAGAAGTTCCAGAAGTGGATGTACCAATTGCTATTTTTTGAGACAATTTGAATGGTACCTGCCCAAAAGAATCCAAGTCAAGGGTTTTCTCAAGATCTCTCATAGCATTTTCCATATTGACCTGCTCACTAACCTCTTCAACTATTGTTCCCTCTATCCATACATCCAAGTTTGCAAATTTCTCAATTTCTAGGATCCTATGATGAATATAAGGGGATAATCTGTTCTTTGTCCTTATGTCACATATAAAACTGTTGGGGTCATATGGTACCCACCTAAAACTCTTTCATAGTCTAAGCTGATCTTCTAAAATTATTTCAGCTTCTTTCCATGCAACCCTGTTATTGATGACAAAAGGGCCTAGCTGGTTCTTGATTCTTAGTTGAGCGTTTTTCTTGGCACCACAAAAATGTACTACGTCTGCATTTATGATTTTCCTGAAATACTCCAAGGCAAACAATCTCATGGGAACATACTTAGGTAACTTGGAAGGGCAAAGTTCACACCCATACATCCTGATTTCTGAGTGCTTTTTGTATAAGTACCAGTCACCTATCCTATACTACTTAAAGAGCTGGAGAATTTTCTTCATGTCACCATTGATTCTAGGAGGGGAAACTCCTATTAATAGAGAGGTTGTTGGATGTACAAATAATTCAATGAACTCATTATAAGTGTAAGGGGACTCAATGTTATTGTGAAATATTGAACTCCAAAAGATGATAGATGTAGGATTTCCTCTGGTCCCCAGTTTCTTGACAGGGAATGGAAAGTTATCTAACTGATAGTATAACATGAGATGGTATATGAAAGAGGTATATTTGAAAACTCCTTCCCTTTCCAAATTCAGGAACTAGTCATGGATTTTGTTCACTATATAAGAAGCATAGTCATATCGGACAATAGGGGGTTGTCTTGGAGTGAAGATTGATAATAACACTAGGGTAATATCATCAACATATTCATTGGAGTTAAATCCCATGATCAGGGATATCATATCAACAATGAGTCTACCAGTTCCAGTGAAGCAATTTTGCAGATAAGGAGGTGGACGTTTGGGCTAGTAGTTTGGTAACATGAAGGTTTGAGCAATGTGGTTTATTTCTGATTGAGATAGCTGAAGGGATTTTTCAAGTATATATGCCATGGAAAGAGGGGTGAGGAGTTGACTGGAATGGAATTGTATTATTTCATTGATAAACTGAGCAGTTATGCGAAAGATGACAATTTGGAATGGGGACATAACAACTCTTTGGTAGGGTTCATAATTAGCATAGCATTGATGAATTATTTATGGGAAAACTTGGACTGAGGGGAGGAAATACATCGGAAGGTTAGATTCCCACAGTCCAAAAATGTCAGACTTATTCAGATAACTATCTCTAATTTGGCAAAAGATCTTAAGATGGTTACTATCACCAGATAGGTCTTTTATCTGAAAGCCTTTATCGGCCACAAGCAGATAATCTAAATCTTTGTGAGGAGCATTCATGGGTGCGACATTCAGGGCTACAGGGGTTTCCATTTTTGGTTCTTGTGGATTCAAAAATGGAGTTCAGACTTTTTGTGAGAAAATAGACCAAACAGTAGGTTTGGGATGTTATATGACGACCACAGACTATCCTAGAATTGAAATTTTGCTCTTTTTTGTTTGAATTTTCAGTAGAAAACCAGAATTACAAGGTTGCAGGGTAAACTGGATAAATACCTATGTTAAGGGAGTAAAATGTACAATGGCAGGTTGGATGACAGGCTATGGAGTGCATTGCTATAGTTTTCTGATCAGGTGGTGGTTGGGAAACTGGAATAGTGGACTCGAACGTTATTTTGCATGAGCACGGGACACAGCAACTATAGTGAAAATAGCACTTTCTTTGTTTATTTAACAAACTAAAGTTGGCGGGTTTTTCTTTGGATTTATCGGGCAAATGATGCAAGTGGGATGTGATGTTTTGTCACTTGTGGAGGGTGGTAAGAGGTTTGTATCACACCATATTTGAGGCTGGGCAGTTTTGGGCTAGGGGAAGCGAGCATATAGGCTATGTGACGCATAAGGGTACGGGTGGAAAACTGCCTGGTGATCATGAGTTAAAGCGCGTTCACCAGGGGGGCATGATATCATCATCGAACATTGGATGAAAAATGAATGATCGGATGGTGGACGGGCATTGGAGATGGAGGAACTTTATTTGTGGCAGGCCCGATGTAATTAAAATTTTTTTAGTCATATCTGGGTCAATACGATTGGTCGGGGGCGGTTATTAATTAACCTAGAGGGTTAATTAATTCCATATAGTGCAGCAAAAAATTAACATTCTTAACGAATTACAGATTAATTCGTTAATCCTCCACTAAAGGATGATTATGGTTGTATTCAACCAGGAGCAGGATATATAAAATGTCGGGGATTAGTATAGTTAAATAATACGGGAAAGGATAATAAGGCGGGATTTATATAATAGTAGTTAAAAGTTAATATGAAATAGAATGAGAGTGAGCGCTAAGTAAATGTTAAAAATTTACATTAAAACTTAGGCTAAAATGGGAAAAGGGGTTTTTCTGGTGATATTATATACTTTCCTAAGTAAAGTAGGAATTTACTTGAGAAAATTTTTATGAAATTAAATAAATTATTAATGGATGTTTCTAAGTACTTAGGCTCTTAAATCATTGGGCCGAGGGTCTGGTCCCTCCAAAAGTTAGATAAATGCTCTGAGCCCCTTTGATTTTCAAAGACCTTAATATTTTAGGGGAAATTAATGAAATCTTTAAGGGAAAAATATGAATGGAGGTTAATTATTTGACCTTGTCTTGCTTGAACTGCATCAAGTGTAATGTCTACCTTGTACTTGTGATAAAAGTGAAAATTAACACATTTAGAATCATTTTTCATCACAAGTATCATTCTGCAACACCATCTACCTACCCTACCTACCTTAATCTAACATTTTTTCTTCTTTATTTGGGTGCACTTAGACTGGAAAACCCTTATGAAATCATCATTTTCTTTTACACGGCAATCCTACCTAAGTCTACACTTATTACATCCAAGGGCTCAAATTAAACTGTTGAGCTTCTTTTATTTACTCTACCTATCTACTTATCTTCCAAGATTACACTATTTGGTCAGATATTTATTCTCTATCTCTAATACATGAAATTCAGATATGAACTAGCCAAGATTAAGATGTTTGGCTATTCATGAATTGTGGCATAAGTTAACAATCTGCACACAATGCTTATTACAGAAAATGAAAAAGTAGTGGCATTTAGACTTGCACACTTTCTTGGTCTATTTTTGTTTGGGGTTGATTTCTTTTACTTTTTTGACCATTTTATTCTTTTTACTCTTTGATTTTTCTTTTAAGGTATACCCTCTTTACTTTTTTTAAATTTGTTGATTTTTTGACAATATGGAAAACCTTTGCAACAAGAAAAGGTATGAACATATTATAGAGCTCATCAAGTCAATCATGAAATATGACACCTATTGGTATAGGAGCATAACAAGTACAATATTAGACATATATAATCACACAAATCATGTATCATCCATAAATCATAATTAATCATCTATTCCACATAACCATGAGCATCCATGGGTCTATGTGTCTCAATCTTGGATCACCATCCATGGCATACACCTGCTTCATAAATAATATACAAAAAGAGAAACATATGTATAACATTTACTTAACCAAAACCATCTAATACAGATAATAAAAGATACCACATATAAGAGGAAATATAACTATACAAAACATCGTTCCCCAATTCAGTGATCAATGTACCATACATAAACATAAAAGGAAATGTAACTATGTATATAGAGCATTATTCCTCTATCAAGTGATCAATCCCTCATATATATAACTAGTCAAAAGTCACCCTTGATAGGACTGACAAAACTATACTAGGAAAAAAAATATGACACTATATACTCCCCCTCTTGGAGTAAACTTGGCCCAAAGTTTAACTAAACAAAAAAGGAAACTCAAGGTGCATAGAAGATGCACCGTCCCAAGTGGTGGAACTAGAACTGTACAGGTCCCATTGGACCTTGTTCTGCCATGCAACGTCTGAGTTGACAAGTGTAATGGTCCAAAATGAAAATTGGCTCTTCCTTCGAATTCCCTTTGTCTGTTGCCTGTAATTGATGGCAATCTAAAATGTGAGAAGGATCATAAACATACTTAATTAGTACCGAAATATGAATTAAATAACGCATATGATGAAAAATTGGTGATAAATCAGGATGATATGCCATACATCCAACCCTTTCGATGATCTCAGAAGGCCCAAAAAATCAAGGAGAGAGCTTAGATCTTTTCCCAAACCTAATAGTGATTTTCTGAGGTTTTACTTGAAGAAAAACAAATTCCCCTTCTTTAAAACTACGATCCATTCTATGCATATCAACATAGCTCATATGTCTATCATGCATCTGATTTAATCTTTGCCTTATACGACAAACTTGTTCTTCCATTTCTTGAAGCATTTCAGGACCTACTGAGATTTTTTCCTCTAATCTATCCCAACGTAAAGGTGTTCTACATGGTCTTCCATGCAATAACTCATAAGGTGCCATACCAGGGGAGAAGTGATAATTATTATTATAAGAAAACTCCACTAGAGGAATATAATCTTCCCACTTAGATTGTTGATCCATTACATACATTCTAAGCATGTCTTCTAACACTTGATGTACTGAAATTTAATTGTGTCTAAAGGGCTCCCTGGAAACTAGTCCAAACTTTTCCTGTAAATATAGAGGCCCTATGTGATATGATTTTCTTAGGAAAACCATGAAGTCTAACCACCTCCTTGATAAATACTTGTTCTATTTTAGATGCTTTATAAGTATCTCTAACAGGTATAAAATGGGCACTCTTATTAAGCTTGTCTACCACCACCAAAATGGAGTTATTCCTTTTGCTTGTTTCAGGTAATTCAACAATAAAGTCCACATATATTTCTTCCCATTTGGACTCAGGAATATTATGCGGCTACAAAAATCTTGCCAGATGACCATGTTCTTCTTTAAATAGCTGACATTCCAAACATTTTTCCACAAAATTTGCTACATCCTTTCTCATGTGTGCCAAAAAGAAATTATTCTTTAAATCAACATACACCTTCTAGACTCCCGGGCGATCCATATATGTTGCAGGGTGAGCTTATTTCAAAATGAACTCACGAAGCCCATATTTATCTAGAACTAAAATCTTTTGCATGAATCTCACCATACCATTGCCATCACAAGAATACCCTTCTACCTTTCTCTTCTTAGCCCCCTCCCCAGAAAGAGAAACTTTAACTTCCTTGCACCGTTCATCTACATCTTGTGCCCTCAAGATTCACTCTTGTAAATAAATATTCAATGGAATTATTGAAAATATTCACAGTCTTCAACTAAGTGCATCAACTGCTTTGTTCAATGTACCCTTGATGTAAGTTATATCAAAATCATATTCACTTAGTAGTTTTGACTACCTTCTTTGCCTAGAATTTATATCACTTTGAGTAAATATATGTTGCAAACCTCTGTGATCTGTTTTCAATTCAAATTTCTTGCCCACTAGATAATGTCGCCAAAGTCATAAGGCATGAACTATAGCTTCTAGTTCTAGATCATGGGTTGCATAGTTTTCCTCATGTGGCCTTAACTTGCTAGAAGCATATTAAATCACCCTACCATCTTGTGATAACACCGCACCCAATCCAACTTTTGACACATCGGTACATACTATAAATGGTATATCCATATCTAGAGCCTTAAGTATCAAAGTTGTAGTTAGACATTGTTTGAGCTTGGAAAATGCTTGCTCACACTCATTTGTCCAATGAAATCGTACTCCCTTCCTAAGAAATGAAGTGATTGGGCTGGTTATTTTTTAAAACCCCTCCACAAATCTCCGATAGTATCTTGCCATAACCATGAAGTTACACACTTCATGCACATTAGATGGTGTTGGACATCTGAAATTGCATTGATATTTGCTCTGTCATCAACAATGCCTTCACTGGAGATACTGTGTCCAATATAATGGATTTTTGATTGGAGAAAAGAACTTTTGGAAATTTTTGCCTAACTATCATTTTTTCTTAAGCATTGTAACATCAATATCAGGTGTTTCTCATGCTCTTCTGGGGACTTTGAATAGATTAGGATTTCATCAAGGAACACTTTTACAAATTTTTCCAAGTAATTCCGAAATACACCATTCATCAGACTCATAAACACTCATGTGGCATTAGATAACCCAAAAGGAACAACCACAAACTCATGATGACAAAAACCAGTTCGAAAAGAAGTTTTGGAAATATCATCTTCTTTAACTCTAAGCTGATGATATCCAAATCGAATATTGATCTTAGAGAATATGGTGGCTCCCTTCATTTTATCAAATAGATCATCAACGCAAGGAAAAGGATATTGATTTCAAATAGTTACTCAACTCAGTTGCTTGTAGTCAACATAGAGGTGAAGGGATCCATCATTCTTCTTTACAAATATAACTGGAGCTCCCGAAGGAGAAACATTAGGTCCAGTCATACCCCTGTCTAATAACACTTGAAGTTTCACTTGCACCTCACGAATTTCAAAAATAGACATTCGATATGGAGCTTTGGATAAGGTTCAGTACCAAGCTTTAGCTTTATGGAGAAGTCAATATTTTGCTTTCGAGTTAAACTAGACAACTCCTCTAGAAAGACATTGGAGAATTTTGAAAGGAAAGGATATTCTTCAAATGATGAAAGATCTATCTCATTTAAAGTCATTACAACATACATTTGACATATTTTCTTAGGACTTCTCTTCATTTGCAAGAATGAGATAACGCTTAAAGAAATAGGTCGCCTTTTGCCATGGATAACCATAGATTGGCCCTCATCACTCAAAAAATGAAGGGTTTTTCTTCGACAACTAAGCACAACCCAGTGGGCTTCGAGCTAATCCACCCCAATTATCACATCATAGTGACCAAGTGGCGTCACATAAAGATTCAAATTTTTGACACGCACTCACAACTCTACATGGCACTCTTGCACTAAGCATTCAACCTTCTGAGATCACCTTGAGACCATCTCAACCTGATCAAAATCATTTTGCTCTATTGCCACCAATTTAAATTTCAATAAAGAATTAGGAGAAATAAAAATTTCAGTTGCACCAGGATCAATCGAAATATTAAAAACCATATCCCCCCAATTGGGATGAGTGCCCAAGAATGTAGGACAGATATGGGTGTCAGGGTAATTGAATGTTGGGTACAACCCACCATAGCCCACACACTCATGGTGATGGGTGCAGTGGCCTCCCACATGATAATGTACAAAGGGGCATGGAGAAGTGGCAGCTATTGCCAGTGTAGTGACAGAGTGGGAAGGACAAGATAGAAGGATGGATGGGACAAAGAGGGAAGGATAGGGATTGTGAAGGTATGAAGGGTGACAAAGAGAGCATATCCACGGAGGAGAGATGGAGAGCTAATGAGGATTATCAACCTAACACCTACAACGACACCTTTGAAGAGGAACCGGGTATGTTATCTGGATCTACTCATCTTTTGCAATGCCATCTGTGAGTTTCTATGGAGGGGGAATGAAGGATATGACTAGAGAGGGGTGCCAAGAAATAGGTGGGAGAGACCTAGGCATAATGGGAGGGAATGGGACTCAGAGTGAACCTGTAAGGGGTTGAGACCATGAGGAAGCATCGGCAATTAATTTGGCATGCTCGATAACCTGTGACAAAGGGGAGCAAGTAGATAAACAAATGTGAGGGAGGTTAACTGGGAGTTGCAATGAGGAGTAGATGGTTGTAGTGGCAATTTGGTTTTAGGGGAGGGTGGATAGTACCGAAAGCCTCACTCGAAATGGGCACCAGGACACTACCCTCAAGTGTAGAACAGAGAGAGGAAAACACAAAAAAGGCAGAGAGGCATTGTAGCCAGGGGCAGAGGGTCATCGGGGCAGAGATGAGTGTGGTAGGAAAGGTGAGGAGAAGGGAAGCAGTAGAATTGAGGAAAGTCTGGAACTTAATGTCTCTGCTCTAAATAAAAATGTCTATGAACAGGTTCGCAAAACAAGAGATATGGCATGACAAACTCATGGAAGAGAACGAGGTAGAAGGGGAAGGGAGATGCCTTGTGCAGCTAAATCGCGCCCCTCAGAGCCTAGACATGGAAGGAAGCTAGTTGTAACATCCCTCCCTTAATAATAAATAATAAATAAAAAGAACTAATAAAAATAATACAAAAATAATAATTAATAAAAATAATAAATAATAAATAATAAATAAACCACTTAATAAATAATAAATAATAATAACTAATAAAAGTAATACAAATAATAAGTAAGTAATAATAAATAATAATAAAAATAATAAATAATAAAAATGAATAAGTTAAACAAATAAAAAATAGTAATAACCAAAATACAAATAGTTAATAAAAGTAATAAAATATAATACCATAATAAATAAGGAAATTATCAAAAAATTTAGCATGCCGACACTTGGAGGTGGGCATTGTGCTGCAGACACTGGAGGGGTGTGCATGTGGTTTTCCCATCCAATGTTTTTTTTTATTTAGGAATGAAGGAGGATGGGACGAGGGATTCATTTATGAGTGTTTTGTCTTCCTTCTCTTGGAAGAGTACTGAGACTTAGGAATACTGCAGTAGTCGTTGATTGAGGGCTTGGGGGTGGCCAGTTGTAGCAGAATCCTGCACAATTGAGCCTATGGTTGGGAGGAGAGTCGTCGCCAAATCTTGTGGTCACTTCGCAGCCGGCAGGTATAATTTCACTAAAGAATTGTTTTCCTTTTTACATTAATTTTAGTTTTACTTGTGCTGTTACATATGGTATCAGAGCATTTTGTGTTATTACATTTTTTGTGGTCCTTGGAGTTTCCATGTATCTAACTTTCTTGCCGTGAATCGTTGCTTAGAATAGGTTCATTTTGATTAAAATCTTCATAATTACTCCATTTTCTCAAATTTGCATTGACGTCGCTGCTTAGAGTCTGTATATTAGAAATAAATGATGCAATTCTCTGGGTAGCTTTTATTCTGTATACAGTTTAATTTAGTGAGCGAAATTGACGCGGTTGGCGAAAATTAGACCATCTGCAAGTAAAATTTAACCTGATTTGTCACGTCTTTTATGTATGTCCTGCTTAACTTCGCACATAAATCACTTCTTGGAATACCTGTAGAATATGTGATTGTTAATGCGATTTTGGAAATTAAGGGTTTTGGGTGGTGTTTTGTTACATCTGCTTTCTGTGGCTTTACTGTGCTCTCGAGAGAATTTATTTACCTATTCATCTAAATCATCTTTACGAACAGTGATCTGTTATATCTCCAGTTTCGAACTAGTGTATGTTTTTGTCCTGTTCATACTTTCAATGCTTTAATTGTTTATTCTCTCCTCTGTTCAGACTATAGTTTATATTTAAGGAAATTCTAGGTGATTGGGGCAAAAATTCCAGGGTTTTAATGAGTTTCCATTAAAGGACTGGTTCTGTATGTTCTTTAACTTGTGCTTTGATTATGCAAATTCTTGCTGTACTTGCCAACCTTTGTTTACATATTTCTTTGTTTTCAAACGTGCATTACGATGAAGTGTTACAGAGTAGGATGAAGTGCTACAGAGTAGGTCTTTTGGTTAAGAGCCTGTATCCAGGTGTGACCACTTTCGTCTTGTTTTACAGAGAGTTCTTATATTTTTGTGTTGGCAAAGGTGTAACAACATTTTATGGTGAGTTTGACTCTTCTTGTCAATCGATATCACTGTAAAGCCTGTATACTATACTTATGAAACTTGCTGACGTGGTATCCATATAAGGGCATGAATCAAATCAAGAAAATATATCATGTTTCTGTTTCTTTTCTCAGTCTTTTTTTGTTATGAAAAGAGAAGTAGCAAGGCTCACCCATGGATGCCTGGATGGATATGGATGTCACTCCTTTCTGGGAGCAATTACTGTTTTCACAGATGCGCAATTTCATTCACCGCGTTTCGACTTCAGGTATTTCTGAAACTTGTTTTGTGATAAAATAATGATTGAAACTATATACATTGTCACAAATCCGTACTCAATTCCATTTCCTTTTCACAAAGGACAGATTCCGGAAGTTCTGTCGGATTGAAATGAATTCCCAGTGAATTCTATTGCTTTGAAATGAATTCCCAGTGAATTTTGCATTCACTGAGTAGGGAAGGATAGAGCGCTTACTATATACCCAACAACAGGGGCAATCAAATGGGAAAGAATCTTAATTTTAAACAGAACCTATGTATTGCAATTTGCGGCTCCAAGCATGCTGAATTAAGTGGCACCCAATAGGCTTTAAGTCTAAAAGAATCCTTCTGAGAATTGATTATTACGAGATGGCATTCGCTAACCAAGATCAGAGTCCTCTGTTACCAGAGTTCTCGTCCGTCAACGAAAATGTGGAGGAGTTTCATTCTAAAACCTCTAGTCGTCATCTGAGAGACCTTCACATTCTGAGTTTGGTGTACATGTCATCAGGTTCTATGTGTTTCCATGTTGTTTACTCTCATTGGTGTCACTTTTGGATGATTTGTCACTTGAGCTTCTTAGTTATCCCAAGCAGATGTTTGGATATACAACTGTGCATACTTGTAGATTAACTTCATGGCTGAAATTTGAATTACTTTCTTGCACTTCTACCCTCGCAGGAAAATAAAATATCATTGTTATACCTGAAAGTAGCTCCCATCTTGATTGACGTAAATTTAGTGGGTCATTTCATAATACTGCTACCGAAAAATTAAAATAAAATTTTGTTCGTAGAGTTTTCAGAGTGGTCATACCATGATATATAGCCATTTCCATCCGCAAATGACCATGCATTTAAAGATGTTTGTTATCTCTTTTGCAACGAAAATGGGTCTACCCTAATATTTCATTGTCATTTATCTTGTCTTTTGATGATTGTCTCCTAATATGTCTAAACTATTTTATCACTCTCTAGTATGTGAAACCTTGTTTAGCTTATAGTACATGTCACTTACCGCCTGGAAAAATTTAACACCAATCTGATGCAGATTGTGTTCTATGTGTCATTGTGTCCATGTAGTAACGTAACTCTGACTTACTCATCGTATGTGTAACTCTCACTTCCAAAGGAGACTGTAATTATGCTCCTCTATATAGAATCCTGAGGACGTAAAGAAATTACCTTCCTTGGGAGATAATTTAAGGTGTCAATAAGGCATGAATGCCCTTTCTTGGTAAGGACATGTCTAGTTTACTTGCATTTTCAACTTTCTTGTTTCACGTAATTCTTCAGGGGCATAATCAGGCAAGTTCTTAGAATGGATATTACCATTCTTGGCTCTGATGACAATAACATTTGACTCTTTCTTGTAGTTTATTCCACCACAATTGTATTTACAGCTTTTTCCCTACGATAAGTAGGTATTCTTTTTTTATCATTTTTAATGGTATATAGAGAATTTTACAGCAGACATTTTGTAGACTATCATATTATACCAATATAGAGAGAAATTATTGTAAGGTTATTGTAAGGATTTAACACATGAGTTACTGACAAATTATCATAAGCATTCCAAAATTGGTCGAAAGTCGACATGCTGGAGAACCATCACTTTGTTGATAGGACAAAGATCTATTATGAAGTAGCATATTGACTAAATAATTATACCAGAATTATACCTCTACTGTTATCAAAGAAATTGCAATAATATGTTAAAAGAAGAAGATGTACTTATGGTTTCATTCTTGTAATAAGCCGAACCTGATGAAATTTTCGTAGATGAAATCCTACGATTTATTTTGGTAGATATTTATATTAAAAACTTAATCGCTGAATTTGGTTTTGAGGATGAAGATTTAGGAACCACATCATTGGGTATTCTTTATCTTTCATTCACTGTATGTTCATTTATAGCAACACCTTTCGTTAGGAGGCTTGGTTCAAAAAATTCGGTCGTTCTTGGAACTTCAAACCTTTTTCCATCATGGTATATATTTTGATCCCAATTTCACTTTGGAATTAAGTATTTAAATGTATATTGATAAATGCTTCTGGAATTATTATCAAACTTTGTTGTGCTTTGTCAAGTGTGGCGCTTCTAAGATTGTAGCGTCAGTCACTAGGTAATTTTATTTTCCTGAATATCGAAATTCGTGGAATCTCAAGGCCCAGTGCATTTAATGTTTAATTCAACGGGCTAGGCATTTTTGTCTTATAAGATACAGTTAAATGGCCATAATATTAAACAATAATAATATATATCTCTTTTAAAACAATTTAAAATAAAATAAAAGTAAAACAAATTACATATATTTCTGGAAAAATATACGATATTTTGATGTCAAACTTAATAGGTGAATTTATCACAATTTTCTGGTATGGCTACGTTTCTCAACTGAATTCTCTCATTTATTTGTCAAACTTAATTGGCAAGTTTATCACAAGTTTCTACTCTAGCTACATTTCTCAGTATGGAAAAATTTATCGCAAGTTTTGCACTAATTTAATTGTTTACTAGTGTTCACTAATTCAAGCAAAAAGGCTAATATGAACTAAGTGGCTTAGATTATGACCCTTGGAGTTTTGATATGGATGCATTTTATAAACCCCAACTTCTATTTGGGATTTACTTGGCAGGTACAGGCAACTCGGGCATGAAGAATTTATCTTTAACAGAAAGCCCTCGTGTGTGTCCAGATAGAAATTACTTCTCTGTTGATTGTTTTGTGCATACCCAACCCAAATAGAAATTGCTATTGGGTTCCTTGTTCAATTTGCATCCAGTGTAGATCTTCTTTCTCATTTTCAAGATCCTTAATTTTCTTCACTTACACTTAATTTTCCTTTGATTTTCTACTTTTGTTTTAAACAATCAATTTCACAAGCAGGGATAATAAATATATCTCTACATCCAATAGAAAATTATTGGTGTTTTCAATCCAGAAATGAATATATCTCTCCGTCAGTATAAGACAAGCCGCCATCATAATAAAATATATAAAGGCAAAAACAGGTTTTGGGCATTGTGAAAAGTTTAATACATAAATAAATTGAAGGGAAGATGTTTTCTAAAAAGTCACGTAACCTTAAAAGTTAGTGTGAAGAAAGGTGAGTAAATTTTTTAAAATTGTTATGCTTAAAATTGTATTTTTATATTGAAATATACTTACAACACTTCATAATTTTTCAAATTTAAGTAATGTATACGCGGACACATTCCAGGAAGGGATTCTTGCCTATCCAGGATGCGGCCTTGATTCTTAAATTGATGATACATATATGTTAATAGACATAATGACGGAACATTATGCAAATCAATAAGTGAGGCGGGAAATCAAAATATTAAGATTATTTATGCACCCTCATATCATATCATACGTCTCTATGAGGTTATAGAAACTCCATCAGATATATATGTTGTGATGGAATATGTAAAGTCTAGGGAGCTCTTTGATTATATTGTTGAGAAAGGTCGATTGCAAGAGGACGAGGCCCGATGCTTTTTCCAGCAGATTATATCAGGCGTGGAGTATTTCCACAGAAATATGATTGTTCATCGTAATCTTAAGCCCGAAAACTTATTGCTAGATTCCAAATGCAATGTTAAGATTGCAGACTTTGGGCTTAGTAATGTTATGCGCGATGGACATTTTCTTAAAACAAGCTGCAGCAGTCCAAATTGTGCTGCCCCCGAGGTAATATCAGGTAAATTATATGCAGGGCCAGAGGTAGAATTGACCACCTTGCATCAAATGAGGTTATTCATATATAAAAAAAAATACACCGTGCACAAATATGGTGTTAAATGACTGCAGGAAACAGAGCAGATGCAATTTGTCATGAACGTGTTGTATTGCAATATTAGGTAGTTAATAGAGGCATTGTTAGGATGCGTAGTTAAAAAGATACCATCTTATGGTTTTGGGCCTTGGCTATTGAGTTAGGTGCCTAATAAATCTTACCTGTAGAACTTTTACAGTGTTCTATATATTTCTATTGACATGAAACAACTAAAGGAGTTCCTATAAGCCGAATGGAGCCAAAAGCTACAATGCAAGAGAGCCATTACAGGAAGTTGGAGGCTGACAATTTTCCTCTAAGGCCTCTTAATCTTCAACCCTGCTTCAAGACCTCATAGCGTTGCCTCTTCCAGTCACCTTTCAGTCACTGGTGTGATTGCGATAATTTTATGAGGCTGATCATTGATTTATGCAGAGAACTTGAGGTATGTTTGTATTGCAGGAGGATCATCTTCAAAAGAATTTTGTTGACATATCTGACAAGTGTCCTCATGCCCTTGAGGCTCTCTGGTGTGCATTTTCTAAACCCTTACCTTCTTATTTCAGTCAACTAATATTGCACAACAGTGGTTGAGTACAGTGGCATTAAACTTATCTAGTATATCAGAGAATTATTAAAATCCTTGAGGTATTATTTGTCTTGCTCATAAGTCCCTTATTGACTGGCACAAGCATACTTCCTCTGTTCTCCCTCTAATCCAAATAGAGAAAGAAATAAGCAAATCTGAAATATTTTGACTCTTTAACATAAGAAATTGCTCACTGCTGTCCTAAAATTATTTACTGCTCTCTTCTACTGAAGCATAAATAATTCTCTGTTGTCCTGAAGATACTCATTTGGGTCATTTGAAATCCTGAATACATTGCTTTAAAGTGCTCTCATTTACTCATAAGGTTATAGGCATTGGATAAGAGGTATTTTGTTGAGCATTTCATTGGATAGCCTTGATATTACTCTCGTCTCATTAAAAGATAGCCTTGGTATTACTCTCTTGTCTCATTAAA
>APFE031091849.1:1011-47612 GCA_000404065.3 Pinus taeda | reverse complement strand
TTAAGATATTTTCTTGGAATTGAAGTAGACCAAAGTGAAAATGGTGTTTTCATTTCTCAAGATAAATATGTAGAAGCAGTGTTGAAGAGATTTAACATGCAGAACAGCAAGGCAACTGTGACTCCAACTGTAATGGGGCTGAAATTGACCAAAGAAGACAGCAGCAAATATTTTGATCCAAAACTGTACAAGAGCATAGTTGGCAGCCTTATGTACTTGACTACAACTAGGCCAGACATTATGCACGCTGTGATTTTAATCTCCAGATTTATGGAAAGACTGAAAAAGACTCATTGGCAGGCAACAAAGAGGATTCTAAGGTATGTGAATGGAACGAAGGGGTTTGGTATTTTTTACTCCTCTTCTGAAAGTTTCATGTTTACAGGTTACACGGACAGTGATTGGGCTGGAAGTGTTGATGATAGGAAAAGCACATCAGGATATGTGTTTCATATGGGATCGGGAGCCATCTCATGGGCTTCCAAGAAGCAACTAGTTGTGGCTTTATCAACAGCAGAGGCACAGTTTGTGGCAGCAACAACAGCAACATGCCAAGCAGTGTGGCTAAGAAGAGTTCTTAGAGACTTGTGTCATGAACAAGAAAATGGCACAACCATTTATTGTGACAATAGCTCAGCAATAGCTTTGTCTAAAAACTCTGTTTTTCATAAAAGGACAAAGCATATAGATACGAAATTTCACTTCATACGTGAATTGGTTAACAATGGTGAGATTGTTTTACAGCACTGCAGAACAGAGGATCAACTAGCTGACATCTTGACAAAACCATTAGCAAAGAAAGGTTTAGATCACTTCAGGAAATGCCTGGGTATGCAGGAGTTGAAATTAAGGGGGAGTGTTGGAATTTAATTCCAACTGCATCACAAAAATGTTGAACAAAGATCTGGTCTTCAGCAGTTATTGCAGATTATCCGGAAACAACAAAAGTCTTATGATATTTTACACTTTAAATGAGCATTAAATGTGCAGAAATTAATTCCCCTGCAACCGACTTGTTTTTAAGTGAGAAAGACATCACCGCCTCTTCTACAATAAGTACGCAGATAAATATCAGCAGATATTTTGTTTAGTTTATTATTAAACTCATATATTTATTTTCATATAAATGTAAACGCACAGCAGTCCTGTTTTTTCAAGGTGTAAGCAGAAAAAGAACAGCAGTTCTGTTTTCTGTCTGACTGTAAGAAATTTTAGAACAGCAGTTCTGTTTCTGAGAGAAGGTTAGAAGAACAAGAGTGTGTCTCTTCTGTAAATGCACAACAGTGTTAAACCTCCGATTTTCTGAGATAGAGAAAATCGATTTATGGAACTGGAGTGTTCCTCTTGTAACAGCTAAGTTTACTGTATCAGTTTTGTTTTCTGTTTATGAATACAAGTTTACTGTTTCGCTGATTTTCTGTTGTTTTTACAACAAGTGTCAAAAACACTTTGATTTTACTCTGCAAGTCTATTAGTGATTTGACGCCACTTGTTTTAGTTGCTGTTACACCAAGCGTCAAATGTCTCACTGTAAGTTTATAAGTGATTTTGACGCCAACTATTTTTTAGTTGTCGTAACACCAAAGCGTCAATTTTCTTAAAGTGACTTAGCGTCAAAAATGTGTTGTCGTTACACCGAGTGACTTGACGTCACAAATCGCGTCGCTGCAACACCACGATCAGTGTTGCTGCAACACCAAATCCTGTTGCTGCAACACCAAATCCTGTTGCTGTAACACCAAGTCCAGAAAACAAAATTTTCAATTTTCTGTGCAGAAACAGAGCATTTTTGTGTTGTCTGTTTGTTAAGGAATTTAACAGAAAATTCTAACGCTCAATTCTTTCACGCAGATGGCGATCAATCTGGACTTTGTTACCCCATCTCAAGTTTTTGAATGCCGACGTCACAGAAAAAGTAGTTGATAACATGATGTGTTTTCATCACAGAGATCTTGAAAGTTTGGAAATTTCAGTAAGCTATTGGTATTTGAGATACGGAAATTGGTCACCGAATGGCGAGTTAATACGCAAATCGGTTTTGGCTGCATCTGTAAAGAGAGTGAAAGAAATTACTTTGAATCTTCCAATTTCTCTACACATTCCAACTTCTCTGTTTTCCTGCGACTGCCTCACTTTTTTGGACCTCACGCGTTTTGAATTTAAATTACCTTCATACTTTTCTGGTTTCAGATCCCTTAGAACCTGTTTTCTAACTGATGTCCATATTATTGATGATATGCTTGAGCAGCTTGCAGCAAAATGCCCTCTTCTTAAAAAATTGAGGGTTCTATCGTGTTCTATGCGCGTGAACAATTTGAAAATTTCTGCTCCGTCTCTCAAGTATTTTAATTTTTCAGGAAATCGCCATGAAAAGTCATTGACACTGACAGTGAATTGTCCAAAGTTGCGGATTGTAACAATTCATAACTGTCCCTCAAGCTTGAAATTGGAGCTAAATTCTTGCCGAGAACTGCATTTTTCCACAAGAGAGCTTCATGTACTTAAACGTCTTTCTAACAAGAGCTCTGTGAAAAAAATTACCCTTAGTGGGTTGAGTACTCACGTGCCTTCTCTCGCAGTACTTAGCCATTTTTCCAATCTTGAAGAACTCTCCTTAGAAAGCCATTCTTTTGAGGTTAGTAGATCCCCGGTTTTTTTCTTTTAAGTTAAATGTTTCGAACATCTTGGTTTTTATATAGATGAGATTTATAGGCAATTTTTTCATGGCAAAACAGGGAGAAAATCCTGCGACACGAAGCTTGACCCTTCCGCTAATGACAAACCTCAAGAATGTGCGTATAAGGGTTTCAGGGTTGGACGAGGAAATTTCCTTGATCAGCTGCCTTGTCAGAAATGCTCCTTCTCTACAGACAATGACGGTTACTTTACCAACATGCTCTAGATATGTCCATCAGAAGAGCTTTCTAGAGCAGATTTTCTGTTTGAACAGATCTTCTGGACAAGCCACTGTACATATAACAACGAATGGTTGGGATATGTGCAAGACATGCCTGGCTTCTTCACTTTATGAGGAGAGGAGTTCTTCAGATGAAGAAGCTACAACTTCTACTTCAGATGATGATGAAGATACAATTTCTTCAGATGATGATGAAGAAGATACAACTTATTCAGATGATGATTAGGGTACAATGTGCTGAAAACATCTTCCAAATAGATTGAATTAGCATCTCTGATACTTTTGAAAGCTTTCTTACGATCATGAAGCTGTTATTTTGGTCCTTTACAGTGACCGTAAAAACCAGGTGCAACATTAAGTTAATCTTTTATCATGTTCAATACGATTACAAATTTAACAGTATGGATATGTGCCCTTCAGTTAGTTTCTTCAGTTTATATCATTTATCTAGTTTTTCCATATATCATTTATATGGAAGAGGTTGGTTTATTTATGCCATTTTGTATTCGGAATCTTGAAATAAAGGTGTTTTCCCCTCATTTTTATTTTCTATGTACAGATGGTCATTGTTCAGTACCTTATGCTTGCTAGGTAGCTTAAACCTGAATCATTGTTTAGGGAAAATCTTCAAAGCTTTGAACATGTCAGTGAACAACGGGCTGGGTGGTTTTTTTGTCCTGTTGTTAAGAATTGAATATATTGAGTCATATTTTAGGCACTTTGTTGCTTTCTATCATGAAAGTTACACTTTTTTATCATTTTTAATTTGAAAGTTGCAACTGCTGACATGGTTAGGAAATGCATTCATTCTAACAATTAAATAGAGAAATAAGGTCATAGAAATTATGCTCAATGTCATATTATAATTGGAGTTTACTTACAGTAACTAAAATGCCATGTTATGTTATGTTAGGTTGATCCTTGAAAAATATCTACATTTGTGTAACGTACATTGTGGGTGTGACAATGAGAAGAGTTCTAGAAATATTTGTTCTAATTTTTTTTATAACATCAATGCTTATATGATAGTTTTACTCACAATCTTCGGTATTGATGCTTCATGTTAGGTTGATATTTACATTTGTGTAATGTACATTGTGGGTGTGACAATGAGAAGATTTCTAGAAATATTTGTTCTATTTTTATTTATAACATTGATGTTTATATGATATATATATTTTTTAATATTTTTGACACTTTTTTAATGGCTTTGCATATTTTATTTATCATTATGAAACATCATTTCAAAAGAAACTTGCCTAAGTAAAGAACATCATGATGAATGTACACAGAAACAAAACAAAAAACAACAAGGTTATCAAGAGTCAAGAACAATATTTATTTCAATTACTCACTCTTTACACAATGAATTTTAGCTTAAATATTTTTTTAACTACTAGAAATACTAAAAGGGGGTGAATTAATATTACTCTTCAATTAATTAATTTGAACTTCACAAAGCGTTAATTATTATTAGTATTAAATCAAAAACATAAATCAACATTGTTCAACAATGCACAACATCCAAGGCAACACACAAGAGATTTTAGGTTGAAACCCTTATAGGAGAAAATCCACTAAACACTTCTTAATATAGGTCTTTAAAATTTACATCAATAGGAAGCTCCAGCTTTTAAGATTTTCAACATCAACAGAAGGAGGTTCTAACCCCCTGGTTTACAGGCTCCAACTTGAAGGAGCCGCCAACTTGAAGGAACCTCCAACTTTTTGGTTTACCAACTCCAACTAGAAGGACACTCCAACACCCTGTTTTACCAGCACCAACTAGAAGGGCGCTCCAACGCCTTGTTTTACCAGCACCAAATAGAAGGATGCTCCAATGCCCTATATTACTAGCTCCAACTAGAAGGACACTCCAATGCCCTCGTTTACTAGCTCCAACTAAAAGGACGCTCCAACACCCTTGCTTTATCAACTCCGACTGAAAGGATGATCCAACACCATGTATTGACTCCAATATTCCCTAGCATCACCCTCTAGCCCTGAAATGTTCTCAAGCTCCAACCTAAAAGATGACTCCAATCTCTCTCCTTACACCACCTTGCCACCTTGCTCGACAAGTTGCCACTTTCCCTGAAGGCTCCAACTTTTAGTTCACAATTTTCAAATTGGATCCACATGTGCTCAGCAAAAAAAATAATATCAAAATAATTCGTTGGCTTTCTCTATTTGCAATATTGGCAAAAGGTTGTCAGCAACAATAACAACTTCCTCTTGTCAAAGTATCAAACCCTAGTAGCATATATAAAATTTGTCAAGCCCATTGTCACAATCAATTCTACTTTTGCTCATCATCATAACCAAAACCTAACTAGACAATCTAGCAATACCCAAAGATATCTTCTTGGTAGACCTCAACAATTCTTCAATGACATTGAGATGTCAACTACATGAGCTACTCATCAAGCTGTCAAATCCTAATAGTAACATAAACTTTGTCTGGATATAGTGACACTTCCAATAGCATCAATAACAATAACTTTGCTTGCTTAACACATCTCAACAAATTCTGTCAAACCCTAACTCAACAAAAGCATGTCAAACATGCATCAATGCCAAACTTCTCTTACACATATTCAACTACAATTATGCTCAACTAGTACCAAAACCTAGGCAACAATAATGAACAACATCATATCAAAACCCTAATTGCTTCTAGACAGTCATATGACCAAAAATGATACAAAAATTCATCAATTTCTCAATACTTAATCAAATATCAACAATGGCATATGATGATGGCAATAGTCAACAAGACAGCTTCACTACCCCTGTGTTCAATCAATACAAAGTAAACCCTTTGGAATACTGATGTAGGCTTCAGTTATGCAATAGCGAGTCAACCTTCCTTGACCCTCAAGTCTGATGATGTGCCACTGCAGTCCCTGAAGACACCCTTGAGGGATTTCAAAACTTCTGATGTAATGTCTGAAGATGCCCTAAATATTGTACAACCCTTACAATTGTTGAACATGCATCATAAAGAGAGGTTATATGTAGTGCCAAAATATTTCCATACTTCAGTGATGTTATAAAAAAAGAACCCATAGGCTTCACAGGTATGTGCCTATCAAAATGCTTCAGATATTGAACTGGTATATTTATCCATGAACACAATAGGGCTCAGAAAAGCCAACAGATATTGTCTTTGAATAGATTCGGATTGGGTCTACTCGGCATATCGTAATATACTTTAGGATAATGTCATATAGATCTATTACAACTAGCTCACACAGAGGGACAAACTTTGAATCGAGCCTTACCTCTATCCACAAAACTGCTACAAAATGGGTCAGATAAGCCTGAGTTACATTAGTAATTGGGTTGAAAGACCACCTCATATTTTCCCAAGAAAATGATGAGAATACTCTAGTTAAAATTTCTCTCGAATTAGCCTAGGATTGGCTGGAAGTTTTGTGCCTTAGGAATGCAATTTTGATATCCGTATTTGGCAAGCCCTAGCCAAAACATACCTCAAAGAATAATTCACATTGAGTAATAGAGGTGCTTCAAAAAATTTCAAACAAGAACGATCGAGACCGCCTAGATTTTGTTTCAGTTTAATCACAGTAGTTCATGATTAACCCTTGATCACAACCTCAATTGGGCTTACAAGATTTGTGCTCTTGATTTCTTATAAGAGGTGAGTAGGTATCAATCTTGTGCAAAAAATGCCACTGATTTGTGCTTCAAAAGGGATGAAAAGACTTAGAAGTACTTGCGTGAAACTCACTCTAGATTTGTCCATAGAAGGCCAAGGTCCCAAAACAAATTTTCAACCAATAATCCTCACAAACTTGTTTGGAACCCCCCCTTACAATAACACATTTAATTATACCTTGCGGCAGGTCAAGAATGGCCTCAAGTGCTACATATTTTTCTCAACTAGTTCAATGAAAAGAGGGCCGAAATAGATGCATGGAACAAACCTTAATGCCCCTGAGTTGATCCAAAAAACTTTGATGAAATATCTCCAAGATTAGCCCACGAAAGTATCTCAATTTTGTCTGAAACGAGGAGGTCGAATAGCCTCAGATAGACCCTAGTGTCCTAGCAATAACCATGATCTAAGCAAAAAGAAATAAATCAAACCAAACTTCAAATTTTGACCACTCTTAGGATTTGGTGTTTCTCCAAAAGGTCGCAAATAGTCACAGAGGTAGATCGCTTTAGATCAACGTTAATTCATACCTTTAGGGAGGAAACATGCCTCTATTTATAGATGGGAATCAATGGATTATAAATGGAGCCAATATGCACATTTGGAAGGATCCTACCTATGGAAATAATTTCTAATTTTAGTTTTGGCGTTAAGAAAAAATATTATAGAAGGTTGACATGATATTTTTAGCAGATCGACTTAAAAAATTCTTAAGACCAACTTCAACTTTATCAATTTTAATTAATCCATTTTTTAAGGCCCGTCGTACTCAAACTTCAGAACTAATTTTTCAATGAAAAATTCCACTATTCTTGCAACCAAATTTGAGCTCAAAAATATATAATTAAATTCTTCAATAAAAGTGTAACAACCGTGGTGAAAATTCCATGTAAAAATATATAAGGCCATAGTGATGGGATAGGTATTCCAAGATGAATTCTCGGTGAAACATCTTAGTGGGGGTTGATGTTCATTATGGCTAAGGAAATTGGCAAAGGCAATGGCTAAGGCTTTGGAAAGGAAAAGAGACATTAATTGGCATTTTATTTATGAAAATAATGGAAATTAGGAAAAAAGGAAGGTCAAAGGTCAAAGGTTACATGTGAGGATGAAAATGAAGGAAAATAATGGAAAATGAAGAAAATAGAAGCCTCATTACTAAAAAGGCTTATGAGGATCGATGGGAAAGACTTGGTCAGTTCAGTGTTGGAGCTCTCTCATTATTCTCTCTCTCTCTCTCATACTCTTGGAGGCTTAGATTTTTCTTGGATCACTCTTGGAGGGTGTGGCATACTTGGATTCTTGGAGCAAGAAGGCAAAGGAAGAGCAGGAATGCGTAAGAGGGCATCGAGATCAGCAATGACATCAAATTTGCTTGAAGGTACCGAGTTGCATGTATGTTTTCCTCAATAGTTTTGGCATGCATAGCACATTCATGTGGTTTCTTGGCTATGATATTTCATTGGATGGAGGATGGTCAGGATTGAAAGTGGATTTCCTAGCCTTTCCATTTCTTGGATATCCATGGAGTTTGTGGGTTTATTTCCTTGTTTTGTTTCGGTTGGTTCTCATGTTTCCTTAGCTTGGGTTGAGTTATTAGTCCGAGAAGCCCTGTAACATCTTGGGTTGAGTTACTAGTCCTGGAATCATTGGTTGGACAAATGCTCTAGAATCCCTCGATGAGTTGAGTCACTAGTCCTGGAAGCCTTGGTTGGACAAATGCTCTAGAAGACCTGTATAAGATGCAAGTTGAGTTACTAGTCCTAGAAGCCTTGGTTCAACAAATTATATAGAAGCTTTGGAAGGCTTGGATGGAGACCAATATGATGATGGTTTTGTGATGTTCGACTGTGAGGTGGAATAACTATTTGATGGATTGGGGTGGATGGCCTCTAGAAGGCCTGGATGAGTTTGATTGAAGTGTTCTATGAGATCCCACATTCATGTTTGGAATATGGCATGAAGGTGAATGGCTGAAGAAAGATTTGGCTCAACCATTCTATGGTTGGGTGGAATGTGGAAGTCCCATCTCGGGTTTGGATTTTGCATCATTAATGAAAGTTTATTTCTTCTTTTATTTATATGAGCATTTTTATGGATTATATGTGGTTTATATGGTTGTGATTTCATGGATAATTCTATCCCTATTATGTTGGTTATTTATATGTTTTATGGCAGCATCTATGTATGGCTCTCATCATGTTTCTACTTATATATGAATGGATAATGTATCTGTGACCTAATACATGATAATGCAACAAATGATATGAGGGAAAAATCATTCATAACAATTCTGTGTTAAGTATGAGATCCCTACACTTAATTATGTTGTTTACATGCGTAGGTTACATGTTGATGACATGTTTGATGAAATGCTTGTCATGACTAGTAGGGGTTTGATTAAAGTCTTGCTTAAATTATTGCTTTTGCACCATTTTTTGCCTTGTTCCTTGAATGATCTTAAGTTATCATTCCATTCTGGGCAGTGAACTGGGCTATGGGCCTGCAAAAGTGGTTCAAATCCCAGGGATGTTGGCATAGAACTTGAAAATTGGGTCTTTGGATGCTAGCAAGCAAGCCTGTGAGAGTGACTCTGAGTTTCTAGATGTTGTCATGCCTATAGAATGAGAACGACTGAGGCTTAAGTTTCCAGACGTTCATTGAGACCCAAGGGAAAGTTGTCTGAAGTGTTGGATTGGTTCCTAAGGGTCCTGAAGCTAATGTTGAATGTGTGTATGGTGTGTTTCCGTCAGTTCCACTTCCTTAATGTGACTTAGGATGTCAAATCATATCATAGTGGCCTCTCATCGCATGTTTACCCCGGTTGGTTGGTTGCTTGGGTAGATGTGGGAGGAGGGTGTTACAAAGTGGTCCTAGGGCTGTGTGTTGGTCATGCATTCATGTTAGTTTCATATGTGTTCCTTATTCATGTAGTCCATGTTCTTATTTTATTGCATGGTGCTGATCATGGTTTTAATGATGTCGCCATGTGAAGGTTGAAGGTGTTGTCGTGGAGTATGTATTCATGTGTGTATGGTTGATTATGCATTGTTATGTACATCAGTGTTCACATGTTATAAAGTGCACTTGACGTGTTGTTGTTGTCATGCATGAGGTCATGGTTTGTGTAGTTTCATATGGTCATGCATTGCTAACTGGAATCTAGCTAGCATGATGTGTATATGGTTTCTTACTCATGTGTTATATGTCTATATTCAGTTGTTATACATGTATGGTATTGGTTATAGTTATGCATGAATAGTCGGTCAAACGTGCCTTATGCAGTCATGGTATGAAATTTAGGTCATCATGGTGCTATTGGTATGTTATGATGCTAATGTGTTGGTTGAGATAGAGCAGAAGATGCAGATCATCATAATGAGGTTGCATCATTAGACTTTAGGATAAGAGCAGATCGTCATACAGGTATGTTTGGCATGCAGGTTTGTAAGTTAAGGATTGTTATATGCATTAGGGTTATATACATTAGGCTTATGTACATGTATTTTGATGTTATAGTTGCATACATGATAAATGATAGTTTATTAGTATAGTCATTTTCATATGTGTCGAATAGTCAAGAATGATAGTAACATGTGGTTGTATGCATTGCTATTGTTGTTTTATGTTAGAAAACTTGACGATCATGTTATATGTTGTTGGTCAGTTTGTTATAGGTTAACTTCTGGTTTCTATATGTTGTTAACTTGATGATTAAGGTTATTGCATTTAATATCTTGATGTTATATGTATTGTGCTAACCTGTATTGGCCTATGCAGATGGTTATGGTTACGATATTCAGGTATGAGATGACATATTTGTAATATGATGTTGTACTAATCTAGATTGACTTTGCATATGTGTGAATGATAACTGTGTATCAATTATGATATGAACATGTTAGTTAGTTACTATTATGGATATCATGATCTTATTTATGTTTATTTGATATGTTGTGAAGTTATATTGTGCTAACTTAGGTTGATTGTGCAAACAATATAGCCTCCCCTGAGATACATTAAGGTACAAACTTGCTTATGGCGTCTACTTTGTGCTTGACTGTTTGATTATGATGTCTATTTGGTGTCTATTATGTCCTCTAGTTAATTTATTTAACATGATATGTTTTCAAGTTGGTTGAATATTTGATGAATTGCATAATATGGGTATGTGTTCCAATGATCCTATTTTAGATGATTGTACTAATACATATGTGTTGAGACATTTGATATGTACTTGAATGCAATTAAGTGTTGTAGCATTATGTCTAATGACTATGAGTTGACTTTGGATTATGACATGGTTATTAATCTTGGTAAAAGTTAGTTTCAAATTGATATATATGATTGTCTTGATATTTGGAACATGTGGTTGACATGTGTGAAGAGTTGTAGGAAACATGCTTGGTATTAGCGTGACAAGGTGATAGTTGATGTGTTTACATAACTAATAGTTTGTTGATATGACAGTGAATAGTAAGCCTCAATTACAACAAGGTAAAAAGGTAAAATAAAGGAGCTCAACAAGAATTCCTTTGGCTATGTTTGGAAACCCTAATTCCAAATGAATGAGTTCTTGGCATACATGAAGTCTTCTTAACCTTGATTTTGTCTAACATCATGTGCATATGTGTTATAGTCATGAACATGTATTTGATAAGTATATTAGCTAGTCTTTAGTTATAGGTGGATCTGTCAAAGGAATTGGAGTCCCTTGAGAGATGGCATGGAAGTGTTCAGTTGCAAGCAATGTGCTTGGCACAACGACTAAGGTAATTGGTGTATTGTTATGTTTATTATGCATTAATAGTTATGTGTTAATGACAATATGGTGAGGGAGTTACATGGCAAGAGAGGTTTCCATGAAACCTTGAAGAAGGCTCTAGTTGATTTTCCTTGGGAACCATGGGGATTGAGTCATGGTGTTTGTTGTCAGTCTTGTGCTTTTGGTCTTTTGTGATTTGTTGTGCTTGATTTTCTTTGTTTATGTCTAGTGTATGGCCATACCATTTTGTTTGTAGAGTCGTGTTGTTATTGGTTTTCTTGGTCTTCTTCTTATTTGTTTCTTTTTCTTTCCTTTTATGTTTTGAGTGTCTTGGGAATTGGTTGGGAAAGAGGAAATTTGATGGAGCTCGGGGAGGGTTGAATGAAACACAATAGGTAATATAAGACACAGATGAAGCTCAGTGCATGAGTAAGCGCAACAGAAGGTAACACTATAACAGTCGGTTGGACTGGTTGGGCCCATTATGGTAAATGGAAAGTGGCAGTACAAACATGAGAAAGGTAACTAGAAAAGGTAAAGTAAATGGATCTGAGGTGATGAATTCCTTGGTTAAGTTGGGAACTATGGTTCTAAATGTTGTGAACGAATAAATGAAGGTCTCTTAACCTTGACCTTGATTTCAGGTAATTATGTTATGATCATGATTATGATGATGTTTATATATGAATACATGTATGTCTATATGTCATGTCTAACAGGGTCGTCATGGATCATGATTATTACGCTAACATTTGTATGTAGATATATGTGTGTATGTATGTCATGTCTGATAGGACCATTATTGTTTTATACTAATGTTTATACATATGCAAGTATCTATGTATCCATTTCACTTCCTGACAGGGTTGTCAAGGATCATTCTTGTGGAAGAATGCTTGCTTAAGTAGGCGAATGACATGACGAGGTTCCTGGTCTTATGAGCAATCAATTGAGAAGAGCAACCATGAAAAATATACGAGGTCAGTATCATGTGGTTATGAGTTGATATTGTATACTTGTATTATGACTATGTTTATGTTATGACAAGTAATGCTGAAAGATACATAAGCGGAATGAAAACAGTGTGGTCTGTGGCTTGTTGGGACAAGCATGGATAAGACACTGGAAGCAAGGCTTCTTGACCATAGAGACAATGTGCTTTTGGATGTGAGGTACTATTATTGTGCGTATGTTGTATATGTTGTACATGTTGCATCTGTGAAGTTGTGTGCATGTGGTGTGGTGTATATATAGTGTACGTACATGTTTATGCAATGTTATGTACATGGTGTTAGTATAGATAGTTTTTATGAATGTTGGATATTCAGTGCTATGTACACATGATACTATGTACAGATGATGCTATGTACATGTTGGATATGTAGTGCTATGCACAAGTGGTGCTGCGTGCATGTTGTACGTTGGTACTATGTACATATGGTGTGGTGTGCATGATTGTACAAGTGGTGTTGTGTACATGTTGTACATGTTAATCTAGGTTGGAATTGATGTCAATAGTTCATCATTGATATAACAGTGACTAGATGGAAAATATTCTTGAAGATGCCCGAAGACTCTTGTTTAAGTTGATGAAGTGTCAATCATTCTTCTTGATGACATGTCTATGATAAAATACTACATGATGACTTAGGTGGACTACACTTGGAAGACTTCCTATATGACATAAACATGATGACATTCCCTACCTCCAATGATTTTTATGATGAAAAACCTCCAATATTGTTGAAGGAGACAAGGTGGTGAAAAAGGAACTCAAGGACATGATGGTGTCCCTACATTGAATAAGGCAAGCATTATGATGACCCTACATTTAAGAAGAAAAGGACACTATTATTAACGAAGGAATCACCATGAAGAATCCCTACACTCCATTTCTACACTCATAAAGGATCAGTCACATTAAAAATATTTTTTTGCTACCTTAGAGGCAGAATTATTCCATAAAACCTACACCATCTTAGAGGTCATAATGTTTCCTTTCCAACAAGCTATTACTCATCCTGAAACTCCAAGTGGTTTAAAAGCTATGGATTTTATAATTTAATGGTGTAATTATGGTCACTGAACCGACCTGAACATGTCAACACATGTCAGCTTGCATTGTGGACATGGTTGTTTGTTTTAAGGACAAATAGTTATATAAATAAAGGTTTGTACCCTTTTTTTCCTTATAAAATTTTCAGTGAAGATCATCACAAGAATACATAACAACAAGAAGAGTTCACAACTCATTAACTAAGAAGGTCGAGGAGGAGAGTTTAAGTTAAATTTGTGATTGGGTTATCTTGAAGACCTCGGACCTGCGGAAGTGAAAACCTCAAAACCTTACCTATGAACTTGGATTGGTGGTTAGTGTTGGAGAGTCATTGAAAGATTGTTCTGAAGGCCTCAAGCTCAGACTTGAGCATATCTATGAAAAGAAAATAGTCGAACTAGATCAGAACCTCAGGCCTAAGGGAAAGTCTACTATGGAGTGCTCAAATTAGTAGTAGAGGCTCGGACTGGCAGTGACACTTGTCTATAGCTCAGATTTGTGACAGATTTGCTTGTGGAGCTTAAACATTGAAGAAGGATGCTCAGACAGTCATCCTTCCAGTTTAGAATAGTGTTGTGGAGAGGCTTGAAGGTGCTCGAACCTGTGGTTTTGCTGTGGTGGCTTGAATGCTTAGTTTCAAGCTCGGACATACCTATTGGAGGCTCATTGAAGCTCAGACCTGTGGATAGTTATAATGGAAGGATCGGATTTGTGGATAGTGACATGTGAGGGATCAGACTGATCAGTCACCTTGCAGGCTCAATTTTAGGGCTCGATGCTATAACCTCACATAGTGATTCAGAATTCGATTGGCATACATCACTTCAGTCATCAAGGTTTGGGTATCTCTACTTGGAAGTATATTTCGGACCATCACTGTGGTGAAAAATAATAATTGGTGCAACAACCCACACTATAAGAAGCTTGGTTGTTTGACTATGGTGTAAGATCCTTGACTATGATATGGTATCTTTGCTCAGACGACGGTGTAGCAACTCGGTCTCCTTAAAAGCCTTGGTTGTGATGTGAAATGGCTCGAACTAAGGTGTATCTTCAGTGTCTCGGTGATTTGACTACATTCAACATTGGGCATAGTTTGGAGCAGTCTTTAAGAAGACTCTAGGTGAATACATCTTAAAGTTAATTTGATGAATTCTTGGGGATCTTCTTGATTAGTATATCTCCAAAACTATTTAAGACATTGAGCAATTGATCTTGTAGACACATTGAAGACTTGTGGAGATTATTGGAGCCCATGATGTAATCATGAGATGATGTGGAGACTTTTCTTGGGTACAATGAAATACAGGGGTGATACCTTCTAATTGATAAGGTTGTCAATGACGATGTTGTTGGCATTATGATGCATGTGTTGTACTTGCTGGAAACCCACTCGTAGAAGAACATCTCACTTATTTATAACTAGATGAATCTACAAAAGAGATATCAGATGTGACAGAATACATGGGATGTAGGAGCATACATCATCATGCTTAAAGATATGAAAGAACAAGGAAGTTTAGACAGAAAGATGTGGCATAGCTCAACACACTCAGACACAGCACAACACAGATATAACAGACTCAGGGGGAGCTGAGTCTGTCAGTCTGAGGAAAAGCAATAGGGACAGGCTCAGAAAAAGGGTCTGATATGATTCAGTCCATTATTTGTTCTGTTTGATAATGGCTACAATCTGCTGATGATGTGAGGAAATGTATTGATACTTGTATGATGTTTAGAAGGTTTTTTTTCTTAACTTGATGATAATGCCTTGATACTTCCTGCTGATATATGCATGATCAGATCTGATAGTAAATAAGATGGCACAGGTTCGGGGGGAGCAGATAATATTCTAATGCTGCATTGTTGGCATTATGGTTAGTTGTCCTTGGTGATGATGCTTATATGACTAAGTGATATATCTTGCTATGGTTATGAGTTATCCATGACAAAATCTCATATGTTTCTTGGGGTTACATAGTTGATGTTCAGATCAGATTTGTGGTTGATTCTCTGATAATGCATATATGGTGCTTACATGGTGATCTTCATAAGGATAAGGAGAAGTTCAAAGCTTGTATACACATCTTCATTACTTGATGATGAGTCTATCATATGTTGCTGTCGTCATATGCATAAAGATCATATAATATAGTTGATGCAAGTCTCATATAGTTCTTGGTGCTCATGTGGATGAGGATTGTTGATGTTGATGATATAGAGAAGCCTTGACAATTGAACTTGAGCTCAAGATACATAGCGCTGGATATATGGATGATTACTCAAAGTTGCATAGTTGGAAACATGATGATGATGAGTTCTTACCTATATGATGATAGGTTGATACTTACACATGTTGATTAATGCAGATATTCCCAAAGTGATGATACTTAGATCATGTTCCCAAAGTGATGCTACTTGGATCATGTAGATCTTGATGTTGATGAGATGACTATGGTGTTTTACACATATGATATAATGTGAATGATTTTATGATGATATTCAAAAGGATGAGTTGATATCATGCCTTGTTATACGAAATTTACAGGTTACTGATCTGAAAGTGGTTGTACGTGAGTTTCCAAAGGAGGATCCGCGTATATATGCATGTTTCTGTGGATACAGTCGCGTATATGTTGATTTGATGGAAATCAGTGGGCCAACCTCGGGATGAGAAGAGTCTGATATGGGCCTCACGGAGACCATCTGGCACAGATGGAACAGGTACAGAGGGAGAACATGATTGCTGGTCTAGACTTTTTGACAGGTGCTAATGGAGCAGACCACACATTGTGTATGATAGTTGTTGATGAATATAATGGTCTTATTTAGATGTTTTGGTCTCATGTAAAGGTCATATCAAGACCCATGATGTAATAGTGTGTCTCTATCTATTGTAGTCATTTGATGAAATCTCTTCTGGTCATATGATGTAATTTGTACCCCCACTATCCATAGGAAGGATGATGAAATATTTTAGTCATGTATTTCTTTTATCAAGGTCATGTAACGGCCTATGTTGGTTTCCCCACTATGCCTGAGATGAATGATGTAATGTAATTGGATGTCATATGTAAATCTATGATGTATACCCACTTGGTTGGATGATCCCCACTTGGTTGGGTGATGGATGTATGTATAGAGTCTTTTGGTGATAGGAAGGTCATTTATGATGAGTAAGTCATGGTTCTTTTTAAATAACATATTTTTGCAAATCTTGCCCACAATGAAGGGGAGCATGTTTATCACAGCAAAGCAGAAATTTCAGCAGGCACTCAGGGGGAGTATGGATAGCGAAATGTTTATCAAAGGAAGAGAATATCTTGGTCAACCCTTTGCCCTTGATGTCAAAGGGGGAGAGTGATTTGGTGTTGTTGCCATCAAGTCCAAAGGGGGAGTGTGTTGGCATTATGATGCATGTGTTGTACTTGATGGCAACCTACTCGTAGAAGAACATCTCACTTATTTATAACTAGATGAATCTATAGAAGAGACATCAGATGTGACTGAATGCATGGGATGCCGAACAGCTCAAAGGAATCAGATGACAGTTCTCAATATGACAAGTTAGCTTTGCCATCAAGTCCAAAGGCGGAGATTGTTGGCATTATGAGACAAGTGTTGTTCTTGATGGAAAATCTCACAGATGACAGATCATAGTGCAACAGGTCAGTAGCAAGGAATTGATGATCAGACTACAAGAATGTTTGAAAGAGTGAATTATCCTTTATATATCTGTAGGCAGTTTCAGTGAAGCAAAGGCGCGTATACACGCAGGTTCTATGAATGGAAACTGCGTATACACAGCTTAGACATTACCAAGTCGCATATACACGCAGGTTAGAGATTACCAAGTCGCGTATGCGTATGCATGCACATTCATGAACGGAAAGGCGCATACATGTGGGAGAAATTATTTTTGGTTCGTGGTATTTAGTCATTGGTACTTGAACCTATGGTTTTGGACCATGGTATCTCGTCAGAAGTGGTGATTCCTAGTATTGGGTCCATGGTATTGATTTGTTATGGTTTTGGACCATGATATTGTGAAAGGCCTAAGACTATAAAAGGAGAAGAAGATCATTATGCAAGAAGATCGAGAAAGTCTTGAATATCTGATGAAGTGTGAGATCCAGTATGCAGGATATGGGTTATGATACATTGCTTGACCTGAGCTAAGGAGGGATCTCACCGATTGATGGAGAACAAGATCTAAGGATAGATCGGGATCAAATGGTTTGAAATGAACTATCTCTATATGGTTGATCATGCCTGTTCTAGATCGGTATACTGATGCATGTAATGTTATGAACTGGGTATAAATTAAGTTTGAAATAGTTGCAAGTCATGATTGCATATTTATAGATCTGTACGTGAGTTGGCTTTGGTAAAAGCGCATATGTATGCAGGTTTGGTTCGTGCAAGTAGTGTATACCATTTGAGCTATGATGTTTTATGTTACAGGTAGTTCTGGCTGTTCTGATGACTGTTTACTGGTATTAGTATTCTGCATATTCAGATTGATAGAGTATGTTTAGCTTCAGTATTGATGGATGAGATCGATCAGGATCAGAATGAATTATCTTTATGTGATCTGATGAACTAGATCTGGTTGCTAACATACATATTATCCTTGTATATGTAATGATCTGAGTATGTTTGAAGTCAGGAAGTACATCAAATTTATAAGTAAGTAATTAATGTCATATACACTGGTTCGCCTTGGTGAAGTTGAGTATACACGTTGGTTCGACACTTCCAAGTAGTGTATGCACTTTAATGCATGATTTTTGATGATACAGTTGGTTTTGAATATTGTTGCAGAGTTCAGTGTTCTGCTCTGTGTTTTGGTGACTGTGTTGTTGACAGGGTTTTAGTGTTTTAGTGATTCAGAAATTGATGATGCTAGTATTGATTGTTTTGTGCTTCAATGATATTGATGGGCCAGTATGAAAATTGGATGAAACATGGCCTTCAGATTATAGTGTTGTGCTTCAGGAGTATCCAGTCTCAAAATGTATGAAACGTGGTCCCTGGAGGATGAAAGGAGATAGTAGGTCGGCGGCTACATACTAGTACATCAGCTAGTACAAAGAGCAAAGGGGCTGGTAGCTCCCTTCCAGTAGCAGTTGGAGAATGAGTAAAGGTTGGAGCTTTTCATTAGGCTAGCACCTACGTACTAGTAAGTGGATCAGCTAGTACAAGAGCTAAGGGGGTTGTAGCTCGCTTCCAGGAGAGTCTGGAGAACGAGAGAAGGTTGTAGCCTTCTGCAGGTAGAAGCCTGCGAACTCGTATAAGACTGCACCAGTACATAACTATTGTAAAAGAAGTTTCTTATTAAAAGAAGATAGAGACGACTTGCAGCAGGTGGTTTTCACCCACATTGGGTTTCCACCTTATATCATGGTGTTCATGTGTGCTTCTTGTGTGTGATGATCTGTTCTACTTCACCTTCTTACTATACATATGGTTAAAGAAGTTCTGATGCACTAAATAAAGATCAACATTTAATGGATTAATTGAATCATAAGTATTCAGGATATACGCTAGTTGCATTAGACACAGTTGCATATACACGCGGGTTCCCTTAATTGAAGTAGCATATATGTATCTAAGTATGGAAATGAAAAAGTTTTATTAATTTGATAATATTGATTCACACCCCCCCCCCCCTCAGTATTATTTCCAACAATTGGTATTAGAGAAGGTCCTTTGGTAGAAGCTTGATCGCTTGAAGGAGATCCGCAGAACAATGGGAAAGAAGCTTAAGAAGAAAGTGCCTAAGAAGAAGAAGACATCTCAGAAGAACTATGACAGTGGGAGAATCGATTGGGATTATGTGGAAGAAGCACTTCAGATTCAGAATCACTTCAAAATGAAGATGAACTATCAGGTATGAATTTGTTATCCTCCGGAGATATCTATCCATCTAAAGATGATAAATGTGATGGTGAAATAACTGAATTTGCTCTATGGGTGAACAAGAAAGATATCGAATCGAGGCAGTATTTAAAGGGCTTACAAATAAAATTAGAGATCAACAATATCTATTGAACAAAAGGGAATGTGCCTGCAAAGAAGAAACTACCAAACTTAAAGCTCAATTAGAGGAAGGAAACAAGGTAAGGAAGTTATTCAAGGACAAGGAAAATCAATGTCAAAAGTTGCAAGATGAAGTGACATCTTTAAGAAGTGAAGTCAATGAAAGGAGCACAACAATCAAGAAACTAAAAGATAGATCCAATTACTATGAAAGTTTTGAAGCTAAGATCCACTCGCTAAAGGAAGATCTTGAAGAATCAAAGAAGCAGAATAAAGAACTACTCCAAGCACTTGAAAAACAAGAAAACGGGGTTTGAAGAATCAAGATGGAAAAGGACGATACTATTTCCACATACCTTAACAAGCTCACGACCTGCAGAGATGAGCCTGGAAGTGTGGGAATAACTACTGCCAATGATGATATGGTCAGCCTCGCTCTCCTTGGCCTTCCAAAGGGTTGGAATAGCTATTAGCTCTCTGTGAATGGAAGGGAGAAACTATCGGATTGGGAACAACTGTGGTCGGATATTATGCAGGAGGAGATCAGGAGGAGCACACGAGATGGTTTTTCATCCAAGGATGATGATGAAGAAAATCTGGTCTTAACAAGTAAGGCAAGGAAAGGGAAGGGGAAGGCTTCCCATTCCAAATCAAATTCTTCTCATGGAGGGAAGAAGGGTGACAAGTCTAAAAGTAAGATGCTTTAATTGTCACAAGATGGGACATTATGCGACAAATTGCCTATCGAAGAAGTCCAAGAAGGGATCCTCGGAAGGATCGGAAGGTGAGGCATTAGCCTTTCAGTTCGAAATGGACTTTACCCTCATCGCATGCATGGTGTCATAGATGATGGGTTGTGTCTGGTATCTTGACAATGGAGCCTCATTCCACATGACTGGTGATAAAAATTTATTCAGTACCTTGGAGGAGAAAGACCTCAACATGCGCATAGAGATGGGTGACGATGGAAAGTATAGTGTTTCAGGAGTCGTCACAGTTGATTGAAGAAGAACTTGGTATTGGTCACGATGTTGGAGGAAAAAGGCTACGATGTTGTATTCAGTAAAGGAAAGGTGTTCCTAAGACACATAGCCATGGGTTAGATGAAGAGGATAGGGCTTCAGGTGAAGAATCTTTATAAACTAGAGGTAGATGATTGTGCAACAATGAGTACGAAAGTAGAATTGGTACAAATCCAAGACATTGGCGAGTTGTGGCACAAGCAATTGGGCCATTTGCATCATGGGGATTTGAATTAATGCAACAGATGTCTATAGGAGTTCTCAAAAGTAAACTTGAGTAATTTGACACATGCAAAGGTTGTTCCTTGGGAAAGTACGCCAACTCTTCCTTTCATGATCGAGACAATTGAGCAAAGGCTATCTTAGAGCGAGTTCATACTGATGTGTGTGGACCATTCTCGACAGCATCCACAACGAAGAAAAGGTATTTTGTGATTTTTATTGATGATTATTTTCGTAAATGCTGGATTTATTTCATGCAGAAGAAGGAACAAACCTTCACAAAGTTTTGTGAGTTCAAAGCTTTGGTGGAGAAAGGAAGAAGATCAAGGCCTTAATGGTGGAGAATATGTCTCTCAAGAGTTTAAGGACTTCTGTGCAGTGGAAGGAATTAAAAGGGAGTTGATGGCACCTCATAACCCACGGCAGAATGGAGTGGTTGAGAGGAAGAACAGAACTATTGTAGGGGAAACACGAGCGATGCTGCATGATGAAGGCCTACCACTTCACTTGTGGGCTAAGGCATGCAACACAATGGTCTATTTGCAGAATAGAAGCCCGCATTGCATACTTGGGATGAAGACACCAGAGGAAGCTTTCTCTGGTAACAGACTAGATGTGGGTCACTTCAGGATCTTTGGCTCATCGGTATATTTCCATGTGGTAAAGGATGCATGGAAGAAGTTGGACCAACAACAGATTTGGGGATACTTATGGGGTACACTGATACATCTCACATCTATCGGGTGTACTTGCCTACCAGTCGAAGGACAGTGGTTCCTAGAGATCTCAAGTTTGATGAGCAGAAGGCCATGCGAGTTTCCCTTGAGAGGGAGCTTTAACTACAGGATGTGGAGGAACTGTTAGTTCTTAAGGAGGAGGAGCCTCAGACTGATGCGGAGCATCTGCATGCAGAGGTTCCAAGAGTGGACACATCCACTCAAGAAGAGTCTTCAAGAGATGGACGAAAGTGCACAAGAGAGCTAATAGATTGTTGAAGGATGCGAGAGAGAATGTGGGAGCACCATTTTCTCACTGCAAACAGAGGAGGTCACCTGAGAGGTACATTGGATACATGGCCCTTGCTGGGAAACCTGTTGAGATTGACCGATCTTCCTTTGAAGAAGTAGTGCAGCAGCCGATTTGGGTTGATGCTATGGTGGAGGAGTGTGACCATAGTTCGTAACAGTGTTTGGGACAAGGTTCCAAGACCAGAGAACAAGTCAGTTGTGAGTTCTTGTTGGCTTTAGAAGGTAAAGCAAGCTGCTGATGATGGGAGGATCATATTGGTGCAGTATAATTCCTTTCTTGTTGAGAGGGAGTGTTGAAATGTGGCAAGAAGAATATTCCAATTTAATTTGTCCTTGAAATAAAATCGAATTTAGTCTTAACAACTGCTTGGAAATAATTGATTAATTCATTTTGAATTAATTAGTTGGAGAAATTCAAGTTAGAAGTCTTTTTGAAGTCATGCAAAAGTTATCCCTAAAGTTTTGAGATAAGATTGAATTATATTTGAGTTGTAATTAGTTGACTCATTTTACTGAGTTAAGTCTAGTTAAATTAGTTCCAAACTGTTTGAGGAACTAATGGTGAGTTAACAATCAATTGATGCATGCATGCACTCAACTAGTGTACTCCAATTAACTGAAGATTCCCTCATCAGAAACTCATGCATGTCTATTCTGAGAGAGACCCATTTGAGATTAAAGACAAGGACAATGTACTATTAGTTGCATGTGTTTTCCTATAAAGAAAACTCATGCATGCAGAAGGAATGATTTCCTGGAGGATTGCGCCATTCTAACAATGTGTGAGAGCAGTGTTCCAATTGGTGAGGTGAGAATCATCCACTAGGAACAACGCAAGGAAATAAGAGCTTGGAGGGCAGAGAGGAAGGCTTGTGAGAATCCAAGATTGCCTATGAGCATCTGTGAGGATTGTATTGAGAGCTGGCTAGTTGTGAGAGCTCAGGCTTTGTATAATTCCTATGTATTTCCACCTTGTATGATAATACAGATAGTGGGGTTTTTAGCTGAGTCTTTCCCCAAAGTATTCTCATGTGTATTGTGCATTGATTCTGCTTCTATTTATATGTGTTCAACTTGACCTTTAAACTTCCGCAAATTTCTTGATAGTAGAAGTAGGTTATAGTATTTTTCTTTGGTTATATTGCATTATTGGGTTAATCTATAGTTAGATTTTCTACATAGGTCTTAGAGCGAGATTTGTAGAATTTCTACAAATTTAGAGATAAGATTGATTTATTACAAAATTGATTATTAAAAAGAGTATTCAAGTAATAATTTGTTTAGTATATAGAATTTAGTTTACTTATCTTTATCACTAGATTTTTTAGTATTGAGTAACACTTTTTGACTTTTTCACTATTAAGTAATTGGGTTTTTTCTAATTCTTTATAGTTAAGTATGGTAGAGATATAAAGTAATGTTTTGTTTAACAACTTGAGTGGGCCTAATGGTTAAGAGGATGTGTTTTCGCAGACTTAGTAGTCAAATCGCTGCATGAACCCTTGTCCCACAAACAAGGGGATCTCATACACCAATATAATAATAATAAATTAATTAATTAAAAATAATTATAATTATAATTATTAATAAAAAATTGACCCCTTGCCCCACAAACAAAGGACAAACAAGGGGTCTCATACACCAATTTGGTAAACAAGGGGGTCTCATCCTTGTCCCACAAACACGGGGGCCTCATACACTATTTTGGTAAACAAGGTGGTCTCATCCTTGTCCCACAAACATGGGGGTCTCATACACCAATTTGATAAACAAGGGGGTCTCATCCTTGTCCCAGAGACATGGGGGCCTCATACGCCAATTTGGTGTCTAGCTTGGCTCTGACCTTAAAATTGGATAATAATAATAATAATAATTTAACTAATTAAAAATAATTATAATTATAATTAATAAAATAACTAATCCAATCCAATTATATAAAAATAAAATAATGAAACAAGAAGTAATAAAATAATAATTAATTATAATCAATAACCATCTTAGATCCATCAACTCTAGATCTACCAATTTGGTCCCTTGCCCCACAAACAAGGGGGCCTCATACACCAATTTGGTGTCTGCTTGACTGTGTCCTTAAAGTAGGATAAGAATAATAATAACTAATTAATTAATTAATTAAAAATAATTATAATTATAATTATTAATAAAAACAATTGACCCAAGCCAATTATATAATATTAAAATAACAAAACAATAAATAATAAAATATAATTAATAACCATCTTAGATCCATGAAAATTATAAACAAGGGGGCCTCATACACTAATTTTGTGTCTCACTTGGCTATGACCTTAAAATTGGATAATAATAATAATAATAGATTAATTAATTAAAAATAATAATAATTATTATTATTAATAAAAAAAAATTGACCCAATCCAATTATATAAAATTAAAATAATGAAACAAGAAATAATAAAATAACAATTAATAAGCATTTTAGATCCATCAAGTCTCATCAAAATGGATCAAAAAACCTATTTTAGAGTAAAAGGAGACTTCCCACAAACAAAGGGGTCTCATACACCAATTTCGTATCACCTAGGGCTCATACACTAATTTGGTGTCTTCCTTGGTCGTTAAAGTTGGATAATAATAATAATAATAATAATAATAATAAATAAATAAATAAATTTAAAAAAATAATAATTATAGGATCAAATATCTTGGGGTGAAAACCTATTTTAGAGTAAAAATATATTTGATCCCTCCAAGCTTTGTAGATCTGGAGTTAAGATGAATCTATGCTAGTATATGAGATAAATACATTCATATCACTTTGAATTTTTTGGGTTAAATTTGACTCTAATCTCATTGAACTATGTTGAAGTGAATTTCATTTTTTTGTGTTTGGAAGTTTTGCCAATAATTTTGGTTAACTTTAAAATAATTTATATAATTATATTTTTACAAAATTATTAAAAAACTAATATCCATTAGAATTCAAAATCAAAATTAAATTTTCTATTAAACCTTTTTTATTTGATTAAATTACATAAAAAATAAAAATAAAATAAAATAAATTAAATTATAATTTATAATTATAAACAAAGCATTTTGAATATGTTAAATTATATAAAAAATGGAAACAAACATAAAATAAAATAAAAACATTAATAATTATAATTAATAATTAAACCATTCTATTTTGATCTAACAAGTTTCTAAAGGGATCAAATCTCTTGAAATGTGAAGATGAATTAAACCTTTAAATTAATTATGGGGAGAGGTGCTCTCCAATCCAATATGATAGAGATGTAATATCTTGCTAAACATATTAAATAGGTCAAATTACTTATATATATATATATATATATATCATTTTGATTTGGTCAAATTACATTAAAATAAAATTTAAAAAAGCATAAAATTAATAATTAATAATTAAACTAATTTGAATTCACCTAAATTCCAGATCTAAGGATAGAAAGGGATCAAATTTGTTAATATATAATTTTTTTTAAGAATGAAAAGAAATTTAATCTCTCTTTAATAAATCCAAACTGGCAAATAAAAGCAACTTTATGTGCAGAGTTAAAAAAAAATAACAAAGCTACCCTAATTTAAAAAATAAAAACAAAAACCTAATAGAATAATTTTATTTTTTCAACCAAAGGCTAGAAATTTCGTATATAATTAGAGGACTCCTGGAAGAGCAGGGTAACGAAGCTGAGGGTGCCGAGTATAACCCTAAACCCTGACCTGGGTCCGAGGTTTTTTCTTATCTGTCTGAAACTTTTGTTCCTTTTTTTCTCATTTGGCAGAAAGCAGTAACACAGAGAGATCATGGCAGGGGACAGACTGAGTGCATTGCATGATTCTCTTCTCTGCTCTCATATTCTCTCGAAACTTCCTTTAAGAGATGCAGTACGATGCTCAATTCTTTCACGCAGATGGCGATCAATCTGGACTTTGTTACCCCATCTCAGGTTTTTGAATGCCGACGTCACTGAAAAAGTAATTGATAACATGATGTGTTTTCATCACGGAGATCTTGAAAGTTTGGAAATTTCAGTAAGCTATTGGTATTTGAGATACGGAAATTGGTCACCGAATGGCGAGTTAATACGCAAATCGGTTTTGGCTGCATCTGTAAAGAGAGTGAAACAAATTACTTTGAATCTTCCAATTTCTCTGCACATTCCAACTTCTCTGTTTTCCTGCGACTGCCTCACTTATTTGGACCTCACGCGTTTTGAATTTAAATTACCTTCCTGCTTTTCTGGTTTCAGATACCTTAGAACCTGTTTTCTAACTGATGTCCATATTATTGATGATATGCTTGAGCAGCTTCCAGCAAAATGCCCTCTTCTTGAAAAATTGAGGGTTCTATCGTGTTCTATGCGCCTGAACAATTTGAAAATTTCTGCTCCGTCTCTCAAGTATTTTAATTTTTCAGGAAATCGCCATGAAAAGTCATTGACACTGACAGTGAATTGTCCAAAGTTGCGGATTGTAACAATTCATAACTGTCCCTCAAGGTTGAAATTGGAGCTAAATTCTTGCCGAGAACTGCATTTTTCCACAACAGAGCTTCATGTACTTAAAGATCTTTCTAACAAGAGCTCTGTGAAAAAAATTACCCTTCGTGGGTTGAGTACTCACGTGCCTTCTCTCGCAGTACTTAGCCATTTTTCCAATCTTGAAGAACTCTCCTTAGAAAGCGATTCTTTTGAGGTTAGTAAATCCCCGGTTTTTTTCTTTTAAGTTAAATGTTTCGAACATCTTGGTTTTTATATAGATGAGATTTATAGGCAATTTTTTCATGGCAAAACAGGGAGCAAATCCCGCGACACGAAGCTTGACCCTTCCGGTAATGACAAACCTCAAGAATGTGCGTATAAGGGTTTCAGGGTTGGACGAGGAAATTGCTCTGATCGGCAGCCTTCTCAGAAATGCTCCCTCTCTGCAGACAATGACGGTTACTCTACCAACATGCTCTGGATATGTCCATCAGAAGAGCTTTCTAGATCAGATTTTCCGTTTGAACAGATCTTCTGGACAAGCTACTGTACATATAACAGCGAATGGCTGGGATATGTGCAAGACATGCCTGGCTTCTTCACTTTATGAGGAGAGGAGTTCTTCAGATGAAGAAGCTACAACTTCTACTTCAGATGATGATGAAGAAGATTATTCAGATGATGACTAGGGTACAGCGTGCTGAAAACATCTTCCAAATAGATTGAATTAGCATCTCTGATACTTTTGAAAGCTTTCTTACGATCATTAAGCTGTTATTTTGGTCCTTTACAGTGACCGTAAAAACCAGGTGCAACATTAAGTTAATCTTTTATCATGTTCAATACGATTACAAATTTAACAGTATGGATATGTGTCCTTCAGCCAGTGTCTTCAGTTTATATCATTTATCTAGTTTTTCCATATATCATTTATATGGAAGAGGTTGGTTTATTTATGCCATTTTGTATTAGGAATCTTGAAATAAAGGTGTTTTCCCCTCATTTTTATTTTCTATGTACAGATGGTCATTGTTCAGTACCTTATGCTTGCTGGGTAGCTTAAACCTGAATCATTGTTTAGGGAAAATCTTCAAAGCTTTGAACATATCAGTGAACAACGGGGTGGGTAGTTTTTTTGCCCTGTTGTTAAGACTCGAATATATTGTGTAATATTTTAGGCAGGCACTCTGTTGCTTTCTATCATGAAAGTTACACTTTTTTTATCATTTTTAATTTGAAAGTTGCAACTGCTGATATGGTTAGGAAATGCATTCATTCTAACAATTAAATAGAGAAATAAGGTCATAGATATTATGCTCAATGTCATATTATAATTGGAATTTACTTACGGTAACTAAAATGCCATGTTATGTTATGTTAGGTTGATCCTTGAAAAATATCTACATTTGTGTAATGTACATTGTGGGTGTGACAATGAGAAGAGTTCTAGAAATATTTGTTCTAATTTTCTTTATAACATCAATGTTTATATGATTGTTTTACTCACAATCTTTGGTATTGATGCTTCATGTTAGGTTGATATTTACATTTGTGTAATATACATTGTGGGTGTGACAATGAGAAGAGTTCTAGAAATATTTGTTCTATTTTTATTTATAACATTGATGTTTATATGATATATATATATTTTTAATATTGTTGACACTTTTTTAATGGCTTTGCATGTTTTATTTATCATTATGAAACATCATTTCAAAAGAAACTTGCCTAAGTAAAGAACGTCATGATGAATGTACATAGAAACAAAACAAAAAACAAAAAAGTTATCAGGAGTCAAGAACAATATTTTTTTCAATTACTTACTCTTTACACAATGAATTTTAGCTTAAATATCTTTTTAACTATTGGAAATACTAAAAGGGGGTGAATTAATATTTCTCTTCCATTAATTGATTTGAACTTCACAAAGCGTTAATTATTATTGGTATTAAATCAAAAACATTGTTCAACATTGTTCAACAATGCACAACATCCAAGACAACACACAAGAGATTTTAGGTTGAAACCCTTATAGGAGAAAAACCACTAAACACTTCTTAATATAGGTCTTTAAAATTTACATCAATAGGAAGCTCCAACTTTTAAGATTTTCAACATCAACAGAAGGAGGTTCTAACCCCCTTGTTTACAGGCTCCAACTTGAAGGAGCCCCCAACCTGAAGGAAGCTCCAACTTTTTGGTTTACCAACTCCAACTAGAAGGACACTCCAACTTTTTGGTTTACCAACTCCAACTAGAAGGACACTCCAACACCCTGTTTTACCAACACCAACTAGAAGGGCGCTCCAACCCCTTGTTTTACCAGCACCAACTAGAAGGACACTCCAATGCCCTATATTACTAGCTCCAACTAGAAGGACACTTCAACGCCCTCGTTTACTAGCTCCAACTAAAAGGACGCTCCAACACCCTTGCTTTATTAACTCCGACTGAAAGGATGATCCAACACCATGTATTGACTCCAATATTCCCTAGCATCACCCTCTAGCCCTGAAATGTTCTCAAGATCCAACCTAAAAGATGACTCCAATCTCTCTCCTTACACCACCTTGCCACCTTGCTAGACAAGTTGCCACTTTCCCTGAAGGCTCCAACCTTTAGTTCACAATTTTCAAATTGGATCCACATGTGCTCAACAAAACAAATAATATCAAAATAATTTTGTCTATTTGCAATATTGGCACAAGGTTGTCAACAACAATAACAACTTCCTCTGGTCAAAGTATCTAACCCTAGTAGCATATATAAAATTTGTCAAGCCCATTGTCACAATCAATTCTACTTTTGCTCATCATCATAACCAAAACCTAACTAGACAATGTAGCAATACGCAAAGCTATCTTCTTGGTAGACCTCAACTATTCTTCAATGACATTGAGATGTCAACAATATGAACTACTCATCAAGCTGTCAAATCCTAATAGTATCATAAACTTTGTCTGGAGATAGTCACACTTCCAATAGCATCAACAACAATAAATTTGCTTGCTTAACACCTCAACAAATTTTTTCAAACCCTAACTCAACAAAAGCATGTCAAACATGCATCAATGCCAAAATTCTCTTACACATATTCAACTACAATTACGCTCAACTAGTACCAAAACCTAGGCAACAATAATGAGCAGCATCATATCAAAACCCTAATTGCTTCTAGACAGTCATATGACCAACAATGATTCAAAAATTCATCAATTTCTCAATACTTAATCAAATATCAACAACAGCATATGATGATGGCAATATTCAACAAGACAGCTTCACTACCCCTGTGTTCAATCAATACAAAGTAAACCCTTTGGAATTCTGATGATGTGCCACTGTAGTCCGTGAAGATGCCCTTGAGGGATTTCAAAACTTCTGATGTAATGTGTGAAGATGCCCTAAATATTGTACAACCCTTACAATTGTTGAACATGCATCATAAAGAGAGGTTATATGTAGTGCCAAAATATTTCCATACTTCGGTGATGTTATAAAAAAAGGACCCATAAGCTTAACAAATATGTGCCTATCAAAATGCTTCAGATATTGAACTGGTATATTTATCCATGAACACAATAGGGCTTAGAAAAGCCAATAGATATTGTCTTTGAATAGATTCGGATTGGGTCTACTCGACATATCGTAATATACTTTAGGATAATGTCATATAGATCTATTACAACTAGCTCACACAGAGGGACAAACTTTGAATCGAGTCTTACCTCTATTCACAAAACTGCTACAAAATGGGTCAGATAAGCCTGAGTTACATTAGTAATTGGGTTAAAACACCACCTCATATTTTCCCAAGAAAATGATGAGAATAATCTAGTTAAAATTTCTCTCGAATTAGCCTAGGATTGATTGGAAGTTTTGTGCCTTAGGAATGCAATTTTGATATCGGTATTTGACAAGCCCTAGCCAAAACATACCTCAAATAATAGTTCACATTGAGTAATAGAGGTGCTTCAAAAAGTTTCAAACAAGAACGATCGAGACCACCTAGATTTTGTTTCAATTTAATCATAGTAGTTGATGATTAACCCTTAATCAAAACCTCAAATGGGCTTACAATATTTGTGCTCTTGATTTGTTATAAGAGGTGAGTAGGTATCAATCTTGTGCAAAAAATGCCACTGATTTGTGCTTCAAAAGGGATGAAAAAACTTAGAAGGACTTACCTGAAACTCACTCTAGATTTGTCCATAGAAGGCCAAGCTCCCAAAACAAATGTTCAAACAATAATCCTGACAAACTTGTTTGGAACCCCCCCTTACAATAACACATTTAATTCTACCTTGAGGCAGGTCAAGAATGGCCTCAAGAGCTACATATTTTTCTCAACTAGTTCAATGAAAAGATGGCCGAAATAGATGCATGGAACAAACCTTAATACCCCTGAGTTGATCCAAAAAAAATTGATGAAATATCTCCATGATTAGCCCACGAAAGTATCTCAATTTTGTCTGAAACGAGGAGGTCGAATAGCCTCAGTAGACCCTAGTGTCCTAGCAATAACCATTATCTAAGAAAAAAGAAATAAATCAAACCAAACTTCAAATTTTGACCACTCTTAGGATTTGGTGTTTCTCCAAAAGGTCGCAAATAGTCACAGAAGTAGATTGCTTTAGATCAACGTTAATTCATACCTTTGGAGAGGAAACATGCCTATATTTATAGATGGGAACCAATGGATTATAAATGGAGCCAACATGCACATTTGGAAGGATCCTACCTATGAAAATAATTTCAAATTTTAGTTTTGGAGTTAAGAAAAAATATTATAGAAGGTTGACATGATCTTTTTAGGAGGTCGACTTAAAAAATTCTTAAGACCAACTTCAACTTTATCAATTTTAATTAATCCATTTTTTAAGGCCCGTCGTTACTCAAACTTTGGAACTAATTTTTCAATGAAAAATTCCACTATTCTTGCAACCAAATTTGAGCTCAAAAATATATAATTAAATTCTTCAATAAAAGTGTAACAACCGTGGTGAAAATTCCATGTAAAAATATATAAGGCCATAGTGATGGGATAGGTATTCCAAGATGAATTCTGGGGGAAACATCTTAGTGGGTGTTGATGTTCATTATGGCTAAGGAAATTGGCAAAGGCAATGGCTAAGCCTTTGGAAAGGAAAAGAGACATTAATTGGCATTTTATTTATGAAAATAATGGAAATTAGGAAAAAAGGAAGGTCAAAGGTCAAAGGTTACATGTGAGGATGAAAATGAAGGAAAATAATGGAAAATGAAGAAAATAGAAGCCTCGTTACTAAAAAGGCTTATGAGGATCGATGGGAAAGACTTGGTCAGATCAGTGTTGGAGCTCTCTCATTATTCTCTCTCTCTCTCATACTCTGGAGGCTTAGAGTTTTCTTGGATCACTCTTGGAGGGTGTGGCATACTTGGATTCTTGGAGCAAGAAGGCAAAGGAAGAGCAGGAATGCGTAAGAGGGCATCGAGATCAGAAATGACATCAAATTTGCTTGAAGGTACCGAGTTGCATGTATGTTTTCCTCAATAGTTTTGGCATGCATAACAAATTCATGTGGTTTCTTGGCTATGATCTTTCATTGGCATGGAGGATGGTCAGGATTGAAAGTGGATTTCCTAGCCTTTCCATTTCTTGGATATCCATGGAGTTTGTGGGTTTATTTCCTTGTTTTGTTTCGGTTGGTTCTCATGTTTCCTTAGCTTGGGTTGAGTTATTAGTCCAAGAATCCCTGTAACATCTTGGGTTGAGTTACTAGTCCTGGAATCATTGGTTGGAATCCCTCGATGAGTTGAGTCACTAGTCCTGGAAGCCCTGGTTGGGAAAATGCTCTAGAAGACCTGTATAAGATGCGGGTTGAGTTACTAGTCCTAGAAGCCTTGGTTCAACAAATTATCTAGAAGCTTTGGAAGGCTTGGATGGAGACCAATATGATAATGGTTTTGTGATGTTCGATTGTGAGGTGGAATAACTATTTGATGGATTGGTGTGGACGGCCTCTAGAAGGCCTTGATGAGTTTGATTGAAGTGTTCTATGAGATCCCGCATTCATGTTTGGAATATGGCATGAAGGTGAATGGCTGTAGAGAGATTTGGCTCAACCATTCTATGGTTGGGTGGAATGTGGAAGTCCCATCTCGGGTTTGGATTTTGCATCATTAATGAAAGTTTATTTCTTCTTTTATTTATATGAGAATTTTTATGGATTATATGTGGTTTATATGGTTGTGATTTCATGGATAATTCTATCCCTATTATGTTGGTTATTTATATGTTTTATGGCAGCATCTATGTATGGCTCTCATCATGTTTCTACTTGTATATGAATGGATAATGTATCAGTGACCTAATAGATGATAATGCAACAAATGATATGAGGGAAAAATCATTCATAACAATTCTCTGTTAGGTATGAGATCCCTACACTTAATTATGTTGTTTACACGCGTAGGTTACATGTTGATGACATGTTTGACGAAATGCTTGTCATGACTAGTAGGGGTTTGATTAAAGTCTTCCTTAAATTATTGCTTTTGCACCATTTTTTGCCTTGTTCCTTGAATGATCTTAAGTTATCATTCCATTCTGGGTAGTGAACTGGGCTATGGGCCTGAAAAAGTGGTTCAAATTCCAGGGATGTTGGCATAGAACTGGAAAATTGGGTCTTTGGATGCTAGCAAGCAAGCCCGTGAGAGTGACTTTGGGTTTCTAGATGTTGTCATGCCTATAGAATGAGAATTATTGAGGCTTAAGTTTCCAAACGTTCATTGGGACCCAAGGGAAAGTTGTCTGAAGTGTTGGATTGGTTCTTAAGGGTCCTGAAGCTAATGTTGATGTGTGTATGGTGTGTTTGTGTCGGTTCCACTTCCTTAATGTGACTTAGGACGTAAAATCATATCATAGTGGCCTCTCATCGCATGTTTACCCCGGTTGGTTGGTTGCTTGGGTAGATGTGGGAGGAGGGTGTTACAAAGTGGTATCAAAGCATGGTTGCACTCTCCTAGGGCTGTGTGTTGGTCATGCATTCATGTTAGTTTCATATGTGTTCCTTATTCATGTAGTCCATGTTCTTATTGCATTGCATGGTGTTGATCATGGTTTTAATGATGTCGCCATGTGAAGGCTGAATGTGTTGTCGTGGAGTATGTCTTGTGCTAACCTGTATTGGCCTATGCAGATGGTTATGGTTACGATATTCAAGTATGAGATGACATATTTGTAATATGATGTTGTACTAATCTAGATTGACTTTGCATATGTGTGAATGATAACTGTGTATCAATTATGATATGAACATGTTAGTTAGTTACTATTATGAATATCATGATCTTATTTATGTTTATTTGATATGTTGTGAAGTTATATTGTGCTAACTTAGGTTTATTGTGCAAACAATATAGCCTCCCCTGAGATACATTAAGGTATGAACTTGCTTATGGTGTCTACTTTGTGCTTGATTGTTTGATTATGACGTCTATTTGGTGTCTATTATGTCCTCTAGTTGATTTATTTAACGTGATATGTTTTCAAGTTGGTTGAATATTTGATGAATTGCATAATATGGGTATGTGTTCCAATCATCCTGTTTTAGATGATTGTACTAATACATATGTGTTGAGACATTTGATATGTACTTGAATGTAGTTGAGTGTTGTAGCATTATGTCTAATGACTATGAGTTGACTTTGGATTATGACATGGTTATTAATCTTGGTAAAAGTTAGTTTCAAATTGATATATATGATTGTCTTGATATTTGGAGCATGTGGTTGACATGTGTGAAGAGTTGTAGGAAACATGCTTGGTATTAGCGTGACAAGGTGATAGTTGATGTGTTTACATAACTAATAGTTTGTTGATATGACAGTGAATAGTAAGCCTCGATTACAACAAGGTAAAAAGGTAAAAGAAAGGAACTCAACAAGAATTCCTTTGGCTATGTTTGGAAACCCTAATTCCAAATGAATGAGTGCTTGGCATACATGAAGTCTTCTTAACCTTGATTTTGTCTGACATCATGTGCATATGTGTTATAGTCATGAACATGTATTTGACAAGTATATTAGCTATTCTTTAGTTATAGGTGGATCCGTCAAAGGAATTGGAGTCCCTTGAGAGATGGCGTGGAAGTGTTCAATTGCAAGCAATGTGCTTGGCACAACAAGTAAGGTAATTGGTGTATTGTTATGTTTGTTTATGCACTAATAGTTATGTGTTAATGACAATATGGTGCAGGGAGTTACATGGCAAGAGAGGTTTCCATGAAACCTTGAAGAAGGCTCTGGTTGAGTTTCCTTGGGAACCATGGGGATTGAGTCATGGTGTTTGTTGTCAGTCTTGTGCTTTTGGTCTTTTTTGATTTGTTGTGCTTGATTTTCTTTGTTGATGTCTAGTGTATGGCCATACCATTTTGTTTGTAGAGTCGTGTTGTTATTGGTTTTCTTGGTATTCTTCTTATTTGTTTCTTATCTTTCCTTTTATGTTTTGAGTGTCTTGGGAATTGGTTGGGAAAGAGGAAATTTGATGGAGCTCGGGGAGGGTTGAATGAAACACAGCATGCAATATAAGACACAGATGAATCTCGGTGTATGAGTAAGTGCAACAGAAGGTAACACTATAACAGTCGGTTGGACTGGTTGGGCCCATTATGGTAAATGGAAAGTGGCAGTACAAACATGAGAAAGGTAACCGGAAAAGGTAAAGTAAATGGATCTGAGGTGATGAATTCCTTGGTTAAGTTGGGAACTATGGTTCTCAATGTTGTGAATGAATAAATGAAGGTCTCTTAACCTTGACCTTGATTTCAGGTAATTATGTTATGATCATGATTATGATGATGTTTATATATGAATACATGTATGTCTATATGTCATGTTTGACAGGGTCATCATGGATCATGATTATTACGCTAACATTTATATGTAGATATATGTGTGTATGTATGTCATGTCTGATAAGACCATTATTGTTTTATACTAATGTTTATACATATGCAAGTATCTATGTATCCATTTCACTTCCTGACAGGGTTGTCAGGGATCATTCTTGTGGAAGAATGATTGCTTAAGCACGCGAATGACATGACAAGGTTCCTGGTCTTATGAGTAATCAATTGAGAAGAGAAACCCTGAAAAATATATGAGGTCAGCATCATGTGGTTACGAGTTGATATTGTATACTTGTATTATGACTATGTTTATGTTATGACAAGTAATGCCGAAAGATACATCAACGAAATGAAAATAATATGGTCTGTGGCTTGTTGGGACAAGCATGGATAAGACACTTGAAGCAAGGTTTCTTCACCATAGAGACAATGTGCTTTTGGATGTGAGGTACTATTATTGTGCGTATGTTGCATATGTTGTACATGTTGCATTTGTGAAGTTGTGTGCATGCGGTGTGGTGTATATATAGTGTATGTACATGTTTATGCAATGTTATGTACATGGTGTTAGTATAGATAGTTTTTATGAATGTTGGATATTCAGTGCTATGTACAAATGATGCTATGTACATGTTGGATATGTAGTGCTATGCACAAGTGGTGTTTCGTGCACGTTGTACATTGGTACTATGTACATATGGTTTGGTGTGCATGATTGTACAAGTGGTGTTGTGTACATGTTGTACATGTTAATCCAGGTTGGAATTGATGTCAATAGTTGATCATTGATATAGCAGTGATTAGATGGAAAATTTTCTTGAAGATGCCCGAAGACTCTTGTTTAAGTTGATGAAGTGCCAATCATTCTTCTTGTTGACATGTCTATGATAAAATACTACATGATGACTTAGGTGGACTACACTTGGAAGACTTCCTATATGACATAAACATGATGAAATGCCCTACCTCCAATGATTTTTATGATGAAAAACCTCCAATAATGTTGAAGGAGACAAGGTGATGAAAAAGGAAATCAAGGACATGATGGTGTCGCTACATTGAATAAGGCAAGCATTATGATGACCCTACATTTAAGAAGCAAAGGACGCTATTATTAACGAAGGAATCACCATGAAGAATCCCTACACTCCATTTCTACACTCATAAAGGATCAGTCACATTAAAATATTTTTTACTACCTTAGAGGCCGAATTATTCCATAAAACCTACACCATCTTAGAGGTCATAATGTTTCCTTTCCAACAAGCTATTACTCATCCTGAAACTCCAAGTGGTTTAAAAGCTATGGATTTTATAATTTAATGGTGTAATTATGGTCACTGAGCCGACCTGAACATGTCAACACATGTCAGCTTGCATTGTGGACATGGTTGTTTGTTTTAAGGACAAATAGGTATATAAATAAAGGTTCGTACCCTTTTTTTTCTTATAAATTTTTTAGTGAAGATCATCACAAGAATACATAACAACAAGAAGAGTTCACAACTCATGAACTAAGAAGGCCGAGGAGGAGAGTTTAAGTTAAATTTGTGATTGGGTTATCTTGAAGACCTCGGACCTGCGGAAGTGAAAACCTCAAAACCTTACCTATGAACTTGGATTGGTGATTAGTGTTGGAGAGTCATTGAAAGATTGTTGTGAAGGCCTCAGGCTCAAACCTGAGCATATCTATGACAAGAAAATAGTCAAACTAGATCAGAACCTCAAGCCTAAGGGAAAGTCTATTATGGAGTCCTCAAATTAGTAGTAGAGGCTCAGACTAGCAATGACACTTGTCTATAGCTCAGATTTGTGACAGATTTTCTTGTGGAGCTTAAACATTGAAGAAGGATGCTCAGATAGTCATCCTTGCAGTTTAGAATAGTGTTTTGGAGAGGCTTGAAGGTGCTCGGACCTGTGGTTTTCCTGTGGTAGCTCGAATGCTTAGTTTCAAGCTCGGACATACCTATTGGAGGCTCATTGAAGCTCAGACCTGTGGATAGTTATAGTGGAAGGCTCGGATTTGTGGATAGTGAAATGTGAGGGATTAGACATGTGATCAGTCACCTTGCAGGCTCAATTTTAGGGCTCGATGCTATAACCTCACATAGTGATTCAGACTTCAGTTGGCATACATCACTTTAGTCATCAAGCTTTGGGTATCTCTACTTGGAAGTATATTTCGGACCATCACTGTGGTGAAAAATAATAATTGGTGCAACAACCCACACTGTAAGAAGCTTGGTTGTTTGACTATGGTGTAAGATCCTTGATTGTGATATGGTCTCTTTGCTCAGACGACGGTGTAGCAACTCGGTCTCCTTAAAAGCCTTGGTTGTGATGTGAAATAGCTCGAACTAAGGTGCAGCTTCAGTGTCTCGGTGATTTGACTACATTCAACATTGGGCATAGTTTGGAGCAGTCTTCAAGAAGACTCTAGGTGAATACATATTAAATTTAATTTGATGAATTCTTGGGGATCTTCTTGATTAGTATATGTTCGAAATTTATTGAAGACATTGAGAAATTGATCTTGTAGACACATTGAAGACTTGTGGAGATTATTGGAGACCATGATGTAATCATGAGGTGATGTGGAGACTTTTCTTAGGTACAATGAAGTACAGTGGCGATACCTTCTAATTGATAAGGTTGTCAATGATGATTTTGTTGGCATTATGATGCATGTGTTGTACTTGATGGCAACCCACTCGTAGAAGAAAATCTCACTTATTTATAACTAGATGAATCTAAAAAAGAGATATCAGATGTGATAGAATACATGGGATGTAGGAGCATACATCATCACGCTTAAAGATATGAAAGAAGAAGGAAGTTCAGACAGAAATATGTGGCATAGCTCAACACACTCAAACAAAGCACAACACAGATATAACAGACTCATGGGGAGTTGAAAGTATAAAACTTCAGTGTCCTGAATCTCATACGCAAGTTTCATAAAGGAAAGTGGCGTATATACGCGATTTACACACTGCACAGTCGCGTATATGTCAGTCTGAGGAAAAGCAATAGGGACAGGCTCAGAAAAAGGGTCTGATATGATTAAGTCCATTATTTGTTCTGTTTGATAATGGTTACAATTTGCTGATGATGTGAAGAAATGTCTTGATACTTGTATGATGTTTAGAAGGTTTTTTTTCTTAACTTGATGATAATGCCTTGATACTTCCTGCTGATATATGCATGATCAAATCTGATAGTGGCACAGGTTAAGGGGGAGCAGATAATATTCTAATGCTCCATTGTTGGCATTATGGTTAGTTGTCCTTGGTGATGATGCTTATATGACTAAGTGATATATCTTGCTATGGTTATGAGTTGTCCATGACAAAATCTCATATGTTTCTTGGGGTTACATAGTTGATGTTCAGATCAGATTTGTGGTTGATTCTCTGATAATGCATATATGGTGCTTACATGGTGATCTTCATAAGGAAAAGGAGAAGTTCAAAGATTGTATACACATCTTCATTACTTGATGATGAGTCTATCATATTCTGCTGTCGTCATATGCATAAAGATCATATAATATAGTTTATGCAAGTCTCCTATAGTTCTTGGTGCTCATGTGGATGAGGATTGTTGATGTTGATGATATAGAGAAGCCTTGACAAATGATCTTGAGCTCAAGATACATAGTGCTGGATATATGGATAATCACTCAAAGTTGCATAGTTGGAAACATGATGATGATGAGTTCTTACCTATATGATGATAGGTTGATACTTACATATGTTGATTAATGCAGATATTCCCAAAGTGATGCTACTTGGATCATGTTCCCAAAGTGATGCTACTTGGATCATGTAGATCTTGATGTTGATGAGATGACTATGGTGTTTTACACATATGATATAATGTGAATGATTTTATGATGATATTCAAAAGGATAAGTTGATATCATGCCTTCTTATTGGAAATTTACAGGTTATTGATCTGAAAGTGGTTGTACGTGAGTTTCTTAAGGAGGATCCGCGTATATATGCATGTTTCTATGGATACAATCGCGTATATGTTGATTTGAAGTAAATCAGTGGTTCAAAATCAGGATGAGAAGAGTCTGATATGGGCCTGATAGAGACCATCTGGCACAGATGGAACAGGTACAGAGGGAGAACATGTTTGTTGGTCTAGACTTTGTTGACAGATGCTTATGGAGCAGACCATATATTGTGTATGATAGTTGCTGATGAATATAATGGTCTTATTTAGATGTTTTGGTCTCATGTAAAGGTCATATCAAGACCCATGATGTAATAGTGTGTCTCTATCTATTGTAGTCATTTGATGAAATCTCTTCTGGTCATATGATGTAATTTGTACCCCCACTATGCCTAGGAAGGATGATGAAATATTTCAGTGATGTATTTCTTTTATCAAGGTCATGTAACGGCCTATGTTGGTTTCCCCACTATGCCTGAGATGAATGATGTAATGTAATTGTATGTCATATGTAAATATCTGATGTATACCCACTTGGTTGGATGATCCCCACTTGGTTGGGTGATGGATGTATGTATAAAGTCTTTTGGTGATAGGAAGGTCATTTATGATGTGTAAGTCATGGTTCTCTTTAAATAAAATCGTTTTGCAAATCTTGCCCACAGTCAGGGGGAGCATGTTCAGCACAACAAAGCAGAAATTTCAGTAGTCACTCAGGGGGAGTATGGACAGTGGAATGTTTATCAAAGGAAGAGAATATCTTGGTCAACCCTTTCCCCTTGATGTCAAAGGGGGAGAGTGATTTGGTGTTGTGTCCATCAAGTCCAAAGGGGGAGATTGTTGGAATTATGATGGATGTGTTGTACTTGATGGCAACCCACTCGTAGAAGAACATCTCACTTATTTATAACTAGATGAATCTACAGAAGAGATATCAGATGTGACTGAATGCATGGGATGCCGGACAACTCAAGGGAATCAGATGATAGTTCTCATTATGAAAAGTTAGCTTTGCCATCAAGTCCAAAGGGGGAGATTGTTGGCATTATGAGGCAAGTGTTGTCCTTGATGGAAATTCTCACAGATGACAGATCATAGTGCAACAGGTCAGTAGCAGGAATTGATGATCAGACTACAAGAATGTTTGAAAGAGTGAATTATCCTTTATAGATCTATACGCAGTTTCAGTGAAGCAAAGGCGCGTATACACGTAGGTTATATGAATGAAAATTGTGTATATGCAGGTTAGACATTACCAAGTCGCATATACACGCAGGTTAGACATTACCAAGTCGCGTATGCGTATGCATGCACATTCATGCATGGAAAGGTGCGTACATGTGGGAGAACTTATTTTTGGTTCATGGTATTTAGTCCTTGGTACTTGATCCTATGATTTTGGACCATGGTACCTCGTCAGAAGTGATGATTTCTAGTATTGGGTCCATGGTATTGATTTTTTATGGTTTTGGACCATGATATTGTGAAAGGCATAAGACTATAAAAGGAGAAGAAGATCAATATGCAAGAAGATAGAGAAATTATTGAATATCTGATGAAGTGTGAGATCCAGTATGCATGATATGGGTTATGATACATTGCTTGATCTGAGCTAAGGAGGGATCTCACCAGTTGATGGAGAATAAGATCTAAGGATAGATCCAGATCAGATGGTTTGAAATGAACTATCTTTATATGGTTGATTATGCCTGTTCTAGATCTGTATACTGATGCATGTAATGTTCTGAACTGGGTATAACGTAAGTTTGAAATAGCTGCAAGTCATGATTGAATATTTATAGATCTCTACGCGGGTTGGCTTTGGTAAAAGCGCGTATGTACGCGGGTTTGGTTCGTCGAAGTAGCTTATACCATTTGAGCTATGATGTTTGAAGTTACAGGTAGTTCTGGCTATTCTGATGACTATTTACTGGTATCCGTATTCTGCATATTCAGATTGATAGAGTATGTTTAGCTTCAGTATTGATGGATGAGATCGATCAGGATCAGAATGACTTATCTTTATGTGATCTGATGAACTAGATCTGGTTGCTAACATACATATTATCCTTGTATATGTAATGATCTGAGTATGTTTGAAGTCAGGAAGTACATCAAAGTTATAAGTAAGTAATTAATGTCATATACGCTGGTTCGCCTTGGTGAAGTTGCGTATACACGTTGGTTCGACACTTCCAAGTAGAGTATGCACTTTAATGCATGATTTTTGATGATACAGTTAGTTCTGAATATTGTTGCAGAGTTCAGTGTTCTGCTCTGTGTTCTGTTGACTATGTTATTGACAGGGTTTTAGTGTTTCAGTGATTCAGAAATTGATGATGCTAGTATTGATTGTTTTGTGCTTCAATGATATTGATGGGTCTAGTATGAAAATTGGATGAAATGTGGCCTTCAGATTATAGTGTTGTGCTTTAGGAGTATCCAATCTAAAAATGTATGAAACGTGGTCCCTTGAGGATGAAATGACATTGTAGGCCAGTGCCTACGTACTAGTACATCAGCTAGTACAAAGAGCAAAGGGGGTGGTATCTCCCTTCTAGTAGCAGCTGGAGAACGAATAAAAGTTGGAGCATTTCAGTAGGCCAGCACCTACGTACTAGTAAGTGGATCGGCTAGTACAAGAGCTAAGGGGGTTGTAGCTCCCTTCCAGGAGAGTCTGGAGAATGAGAGAAGGTTGTGTAGCCTTCTACAGTTAGAAGCCCTGCGTACTGGTATAAGACTGCACCAGTACAGAACTATTGTAAAATAAGTTTCTTATTAAAAGAATATAGAGACGACTTGCAGCAGGTGGTTTTCACCCACATTGGGTTTCCACCTTATATCATGGTGTTCATGTGTGCTTCTTGTGTGTGATGATCTGTTCTACTGCACCTGCTTACTATACATATGGTTAAAGAAGTTCTTATGCACTAAATAAAGATCAACATTTAATGGATTAATTGAATCATAAGTATTCTGGATATACGTTAGTTCATTAGACACAGTTGCGTATACACACGGGTTCCCTTAATTGAAGTAGCGTATATGTATCTAAGTATGGAAATGAAAAAGTTTATTGATTTGATAATACTGATTGACCCCCCCCTCTCAGTATTATTTCCAGCAATTGGTATTAGAGTAGGTCCTTTGGTAGAAGCTTGATCGCTTGAAGGAGATCTGTGGAACAATGGGATGGAACAATGGGAAAGAAGCTTAAGAAGAAAGCGCCTAAGAAGAAGAAGACATCTCAGAAGAACTATGACAGTGGGAGAATCGATTGGGGATTATGTGGAAGAAGCACTTCAGATTCAGAATCACTTTAGAATGAAGATGAACTATCAGGTATGAATTTGTTATCCTCCGAAGATATCTATCTATCTAAAGATGATGAATGTGATGGTGAAATAACTGAATTTTCTCTTATGGGTGAACAAGAAAGATATCGAATAGAGGCAGTATTTAAAGGCCTTACAGATAAAATTAGAGATCAACAAGATCTATTAAACAAAAGGGAATGTGCCTGTAAAGAAGAAACTATAAAAATTAAAGCTCAATTAGAGGAAGGAAACAAGGTAAGGAAGTTATTCAAGGACAAGGAAAATCAATGTCAAAAGCTGCAAGATGAAGTGGCATCTTTAAGAAGTGAAGTCAATGAAAGGAGCACAACAATCAAGAAACTCAAAGATAGATCCAGTTACTATGAAAGTCTTGAAGCTGAGATCCACTCGGTAAATGAAGATTTTGAAGAATCAAAGAAGCAGAATAAAGAACTACTCCAAGCAATTGAAAAACAAGAAATCGAGGTTCGAAGAATCAAGATGGAGAAGGGTGATCCTATTTCCACATATCTGAACAAGGTCACGACCTACAGAGATGAGCTTGGAAGTGTGGGAATAAATACTGTCGATGATGATATGGTTAGCCTCGCTCTCCTTGGCTTTCCAAAGGGTTGGAATAGATATTAGGACTCTGTGAATGGAAGGGAGAAACTACCAGATTGGGAGCAACTGTGGTCGGATATTATGCAGGAGGAGATCAGGAGGAGCACACAAGATGGTTTTTCATCCGAGGATGATGATGAAAAAAATCTGGTCTTAGCAAGTAAGGCAAGTAAAGGGAAGGGGAAGGTTTCCCTTTCCAAATCGAATTCTTCTCATGGAGGGAAGAAGGGTGACAAGATCTAAAAGTAAGATGCTTTAATTGTCACAATATGGGACATTATGCAACAAATTTCCTATCGATGAAGTCCAAGAAGGGATCCTTGGAAGGATCGGAAGGTGAGGCATCATCTTTTCAGTTCGTAATGGACTTTACCCTCATTGCATGCGTGGTGTCATAGATGATGGATTGTGTCTAGTATCTTGACAGTGGAGCCTCATTCCACATGACTGGTGATAAAAATTTATTCAGTACCTTGGAGGAGAAAGACCTCAACATGCGCATAGAGGTGGGTGACGACGGAAAGTATAGTGTTTCAGGAGTGGGCAGAGTTGCTTTTCAGAGGGAGCATGGAGCTCCTATCACCTTGACAAATGTGAAGTATGTGCTTGGACTGAAGAAGAACTTGGTATTGGTCGCGATGTTGGAGGATAAAGGCTAGGATGTTGTATTCAATAAAGAAAAGGTGTTCCTAAGACACATATCCATGGGTTAGATGAAGAGGATAGGGCTTCAGGTGAAGAATCTTTATAAACTAGAGGTAGATGATTGTGCAACATTGAGTATGAAAGTAGAATTGGCGCAAAGCCAAGACATTGGTGAGTTGTGGCACAAGAATTTGGGCCATTTGCATCATGGGGATTTGAAGATAATGCAACAGATGTCTATAGGAGTTCTCAAAAGTAAACTTGAGCAATTTGACACATGCAAAGGTTGTTCCTTGGGAAAGTACACTAAGTCTTCCTTTCATGATCAATACAGTTGAGCAAAGGCTATCTTAGAGCGAGTTCATACTGATGTGTGTGGACCATTCTCGACAACATCGAAAATGAAGAAAAGGTATTTTGTGATTTTCATTTATGATTATTCTCGTAAATGCTGGATTTATTTCATGCAGAAGAAGGAACAAACCTTCACAAAGTTTTCGGAGTTCAAAGCTTTGGTCGAGAAAGAGTTAGGGAAGAATATGAAGGCCTTAATGGTGGAGAATATGTCCCTCAAGAGTTTAAGGAATTTTGTGTAGTGGAAGGAATTAAAAGGGAGTTGATGGCACCTCATAACCCACAACAGAATCGAGTGGTCGAGAGGAAGAACATAATTATTGTAGGGGCAAAACGAGCGATGCTGCATGACCAAGGCCTACCACTTCACTTGTGGGCTGAGTTATGCAACACAATGGTCTATTTGCAGAATAGAAGCCCACATTACATACTTGGGATGAAGACACCAGAGGAAGCTTTCTCTGGTAACAGAGCAGATGTGGGTCACTTCAGGATCTTTGGCTCATCAGTATATTGCATGTGGTAAAGGATGCATGGAAGAAGTTGGACCGACAACAGATTTGGGGATACTTGTGGGGTACACTAATACACCTCACATCTATCGGGTGTACTTGCCTACCAGTCAAAGGACAGTGGTTCCTAGAGATCTCAAGTTTGATGAGCAGAAGGCCGTGCGAGTTTCCCTTGAGAGGGAGCTCCAACTACAGGATGTGGAGAAACTATTGGTGCTTAAGGAGGAGGAGCCTCAGACTGATGCAGAGCATCTGCATGCAAAGGTTCTAAGAGTGGACACATCCACTCAAGAAGAGTCTTCAAGAGATATACGAAAGTGCACAAGAGAGCTGATCGATTGTTGAAGGATGCGAGAGAGAATGTGGGAGCACCATTTTCTCACTACAAACAGAGGAGGTCACCTGAGAGGTACACTGGATACATGGCCCTTGCTGGGAAATGTGTTGAGACTGATCCATCTTCCTTTGAAGAAGTAGTGCAGCAGCCGATTTGGGTTGATGCTATGGTGGAGGAGTATGACTCCATAGTTCGTAACAGTGTTTGGGACAAGGTTCCAAGACCGAAGAACAAGTCAGTTGTGAGTTCTTGTTGGCTTTACAAGGTAAAGCAAGCTGCTGATGATGGGAGGATCATGTTGGTGCAGTATAATTCCTTTCTTGTTGAGAGGGAGTGTTGAAATGTGGCAAGAAGAATATTCGAATTTAATTTGTCCTTGAATTAAATTTTGAATTAAAATCGAATTTAGTCTTAACAACTACTTGGAAATAATTGATTAATTCATTTTGAATTAATTAGTTGGAGAAATTCAAGTTAGAAGTATTTTCGAAGTCATGCAAAAGTTAGCCCTAAAGTTTAGGAGATAAGATTGAGTTATATTTGAGTTGTAATTAGTTGACTCATTTTACTGAGTTAAGTCTAGTTAAATTAGTTCTAAACTGTTTGAGGAACTAATGGTGAGTTAACGATCAATTGATGCATGCATGCACTAAACTAGTGTACTCCAATTAATTGAAGATTCCCTCATCAGAAACTCATGCATGTCTATTCTAAGAAAGACCCATTTGAGATTAAAGACAAGGACAATGTACTATTAGTTGCATGTGTTTTCCTATAAAGAAAACTCATGCATGCAGAAGGAATGATTTCCTGGAGGATTGCGCAGTTCTGACAGTGTGTGAGAGCAGTGTTCCACTTGGTGAGGTGAGAATCATCCACTAGGAACAATGTTGGGTTATGTTATATTCTTTCGACGACTAACCTACGTAGTGAACCAGGGGGTTAGAGGGCGAGCGGAGCCCCCCCTTTGTTGCACCGATTGCGCAGTGGTGGGGCAGCAGCCCCCCCCGTCCGGGGGGTTTGAAGGGGGTGGGTAGCCCCACTCTACGGGGTTCGGGGCAGCGCCCTGAGAATTTTTTTTTTGGACCCTATATTAGGTTGGGCGAACCTACCTATGGTTTTCGGTCCATGGTTTTGGACACGATGGTTTTCGGTCCATGGTATTGGATGCTTCAGCATGTATAAATATGTATTGTAACATTGAAAGGAATATAATGAAAAATCAAGCTGGTAGTCTCGGTTTTGAGATCCAGTGGGAAATCTCTGTGTATATGTGTTTTATGTGTTATGCTCTCGCATTGTTATTTTTCCTGTGATTTAGAATTCGTATGCAGGTAATTTCTGTATGGGGTTAAAACCTACATTTGGTATCGGAGCTGTTTTGGCTTCAAGGGGACCCCTTTGTTGCTGAGGGGTTTCGCTCGGGCCTGTGGTAGACCTTGTTCAGTGGGAGATCTACGAGATCGATTCTGATGGTGAAAGAAGATGGCGAGCAGCGGAAAGATAGAGATTGAGAAGTTCAATGGTCAGAGTTTTGAGTTGTGGAAACTCAAAATGGAGGATCTTTTGGTGGATAAAGATCAGTGGATCGCGGTAGATCCGGGTACTAAACCAACGGGAGTGACCGATGAAGAATGGAAGAAGTTGGATCGGAAGGCAAGGAGCACAATACGATTGTGTGTCTCAGATTCAGTATTGTTGAATGTATCAGGGGAAGCTACGGCGAAGGCTCTGTGGGACAAG
>APFE031091848.1:0-16857 GCA_000404065.3 Pinus taeda | reverse complement strand
GGAGCTATAAGGATAGACTGTGACAGCCAAAGTGAAATTTTCTTGGCAAAGAACCCTACATATCATTTAAAGACAAAGAACATTGATGTTCAGTATCACTTTGTGAGGGATATGATAGAAGACAAAAAGGTGTTGCTGGTAAAGGTGAACACTTTGAAGAATACTACAGATGCATTGACAAAATTTGTGAGCTCTGAGAAGTTCTATTGGTGTAGAGAAATAATGGGCATTGCAAGGCTATATAAATGACTAAGCTCTCTTGTGGCCCCCGGTGGAAAGAAAACAACAAGTGGGATAATGTTGGGTTGTGTTATATTCTTTCCATGACTAGCCCATGTAGTTAAATGGGGGGTTAGGAGGGGGGCAGAGCCCCCCCTTCATTGTGCCAATTACGTAGAGGTGGGAATCACAGGGGGTTTGAGGGATGCAAGTAACCCCACTCTATGGGGTCTGGGGCAGCGCCATAAAAAAATTTGGTTTTGGAATCCATGATAGGTTGGGCGGACCCACCTATGGCTTTGTGCATGATTTTCGCAAATGTTTTTGGACATGATGGTTTTCGGTCCATGGTTTTGGATGTGATGGTTTTCGGTCCATGGTATTGGATGCTTCGGCATGTATAAATATGTATTATAACATTGAAAGGAAAATAATGAAAAGTCAAGTTGGTAATCTCGATTTTAGGATCCAAGGGAAAATATCTATGTATTTGTGTTTTATGTGTTATGCTCTCGCATTGTTTATTTTATGTGTTTTAGAATTCACATGCAAGTAATTTATGTATGGGGTTAAAACCTAGAGGTGTCATTAAAGTTTATCTTCCTGACATTGGGGAAAGATTGATTTCAATAGTATGGTATTTACTCACCTTTAAAAATAATTTATTGTCTTTACTCTCAATCTGACAAGCTAGACATTAGGTGGTTTTGGAGGACGGCCTAGTTAAAATTAATTCAATCAAAGAGAACATGAAAACAGTGATGACGGGATATGAAGATGGAAAACTATTGCAAATGAAAGGAACAATTATTCCCAGAAATTCTGACTTTGCGGGGGAAACCATCACAAAAATTTCACCTATCAGATTATGGCATGTGAGATATGGACATCTAAACTTTGACAATCTCTCTCAACTAAAAAAAAAAAAAAGGAATGGTTAAGGTTTTCCTATCTTCAAGAAAGAAAATGCAAGATGTGAAGCTTGCATTTATGGAAAACAAAGTCGAGAAACTTTCCTCGCAAGTTCATGGTCAGCAAACAGGAGTTTGAAATTAGTACATAGTGACATTTGTGGACCCTTGCAAGCTTCTCTAGGAGGTTGAAAATATTTCTTACTCTTTATTGATGATTTCAATAGAATGACATGGGTTTACTTCTTGAAGCATAAGTCAGAGGCATTTGAAAAGTTTAAAACTTTTCGTCAACTTGTTGAAAATGAAGTCAAAGAAAAGATTGGCACTCTTAGAACTGACAATGGAGGAGAATTCACTTCAAATGAATTTCAAAGATATTTCAAAGACAATGGGATTAAACGACATCTTAAAAATGTCTACCCTGCACAGCAAAATGTAGTAGAAAGAATGAATCGCACTTTGTTAGGAATGGCGAGATCTATGTTAACTTTTAAAAAGTTAAGTCCTATTTATTAGGCAGAAGTAATCCATACAGTTGTTTACTTAAGGAACAGGTCTCCCATTGCTTCTTTGGATGGAATCACACCTTATGAATCATGGTTTGGTTTCACACCTAAAGTTAAACACCTTAGAGTTTTTGGTTCTGTGTGTTATGCCTTAGTTCCAAAATAAAAACGAACTAATCTTGACTCACCAAATTTGAAATGCACAATGATTGGATATTTGGATGAGAAGAAAGGGTACAGACTTATGTCAAATGGGAAATTTTTTGTTAGCAAAGATGTAATTTTTTATGAAACTGAGAGTAAGAGAGTTGAAGAAATAGAACATCTTCTTCAAAAATTGGAAACCAAAGGAGATAAAAGGAAAGGAAACATTCAAAGTCAACCAAATTCAAAAATTGGTATGAACTTGATTTTCCTTCCTCTAAAGGTGATTCATCCAGTCCATCTACTTCACCAACACAATCTAGGTCTTCTGGCAGTTCACCAGAATCTCCTAGTAGTAGTAGTTCTTTTGACAATGATTCTTTGCCCCCAGAATTTGCAATTGATCAACGTACCTCTATTTACATTAATCCTCTTTATAATGTGGTGACTTTTCAAAATCTCAAACAAGTGAACATCAATTCCCAAAATGGGTTGTTCAACTTTTGGAAGATGTAAGGCCTGATGAGAAAAATAAAATAGGAACAAGGGGGTCCACCAAGAATGAAGGAAATTTTGCCTTGATCACGAATGATGTTATTGAACCTTCCACGTACAAAGAGGAAATAAAATATAAAGAATGGCAACAAGCTATTATTGAACCTGTTGATTTTCCTCAAAATGTTAAACCCATCGGATGCAAATGGGTTTACAGAATTAAGTACAACCAAAATGGAGAAATCGACAAGTACAAAACTAGACTTGTGGCTAAGGGTTTTGCCTAGCAGGAAGCCATTGATTATGATGAGACTTTTTCTCCTACAGAAAAATGGAACACCATTTGCTTAACACTCACATTAGCAGCACAAAAAGGATGGAAAGTGCATCAGATGGATGTAAAGAATGCTTTCCTAAACAGAGATTTACAAGAAGATGTATATATGACACAACCATCAGGTTTAGAAATTGAAGGGCAAGAACATAAAGTCTGTAAACTAATTAAGGCTTTATATGGGTTAAAACAAGCTCCACGAGCCTGGTATGCCAAATGGATGAATACCTTCAGAAAGTAGGCTTTCAACGAAGTGAATCTGATGATACTTTGTATGTACGTCAACAGGGTCAAAATATGGTGATTCTTGTTATGTATGTAGATGATTTGATCATCACTGGAAACAATGATGATCATATTGCACATGTGAAAAAGGAGTTACATGTAAGTTTTAAGATGACACACTTGGGGCTACTTCACTACTATCTTGGAGTTGAAGTATTCCAACGTCCACATCATATTTTCATTTCTCGTAGTAAGTATGCAGCAGAAGTCTTCAGTGCTTCGGAATGCAGGATTGCAAGCCCATTCTTACCCCCATGGAAAAAAACTTAAAACATTCAAAATTTGAAGGGGGGGAAAGGTGGACAGCACTACTTATAAACAGTTGATTGGTAGCCTGATTTATCTCACAACGAATCAGCCAAATCTATCCTATGTAGTTAGTATTATTTAACACTTTATGCAGGAACCACGAGAAAGCCACTGGAATGCAACCAAAAGGGTTCTATGATATATCCAAGGAAGAAAATATTTTGGTCTTCTTTACAAAAATACTAAAAACATTGTACTTGGCAGATTTTCAAATGCCAACTTTGCTGGCAATATTGATGATCGACCATCAACCTTTGATTATTTAATGAACATGGGGTCAGCCACAGTATCTTGGAGTTGCAAGAAACAAGCTACAGTGGTGACTTCTTCAATCGAAGCAGAATACATATTAGCATGGGAAGCAGCATGTGAAATTGTTTGGTTGCGCAAAGTTTTGCAGGATTTGGACATTCCTCAAGCAGAAGCTACATCATTATTCATTGACACCCAGTCAACCATAAAGCTTGCCAAGAATCCAATTTTTCATTCCAAAACAAAACATGTGTACACCAAGTATCATCACATTAGATCACTCATTGCAAAGGATGTTATCGAGCCAGTTTATTGTCCTTCAGAAGATCAAGTCTCCAATATTTTCACAAAACCACTTGGCAGGATCAAATTTACTAAGTTCAGAGATCAAATTGGTATTTTTTGTAATGTATCCTTGGATCATAGGGGGGAATTTTAGATGATCTAAAATACAAAATTCATAGTTCACAAAGATAGGATAGAATATTTAACTAAATATTGGAGAAACATAGAAATAGAATATTGTTGTAAAAGATATGACATATAGAATAATGTCATATTTTAAGCTCCAATTTAGGAGTAGAGTTAGTAGATTGGTTAGAATTGCATTTATTGTAAATGGACACTTGTTAATTTAATAATTAGTCCATAGCTAGAATAGGTTAGGAAATTAAGGTTATATATAGTTCATTCTCCTAATTTCAAGAGTGTTGGAGTGTGTGTGTAAACTCTTGCAAAATTGTTATGTAATTTCTTTTCTGATTAATAAAATTGTGTGTCTGAGGACACTTATGGCATTAGGAACCACCTATCAAGAATAAGAAGTCAGGCTTTATCAATCCACCAGATCGAAAAATCAGTGCAGAAGAGGAAGAAAAATTTGAAGATGCAGAAGAAACAGAGACCCATTTAAGAGCTCCCTCAAGGTATGTACAAAAGAACAGTACTCGAAATAAAATTATTAGTGATAAGAATGTTGTGGTTCAAACAAAAAGGAAACTTGCTGAGATAATAGATCAAGCCTAGATTTTCATGTTTCCTATGATTGAACCGAAGAACTTTTCTGAAGAAAGAAAAATGAAAACATTGGATAGATGCCTTAAACAAGGAACTCAACCAGATAGAAAGTAAAATACTTTGGAGCTAACATCAAGGCCAACAGGTAAAAGCATCATAGCTAGAAAGTGGGTATTCAAAAATAAACTAAATGAGAAAGGGTATATTGTTAGAAGTAAAGCAATTTTGGTATGAAAGGGTTATTCCCAAGTAGAAGGATTAGACTATGAAGAAACCTTTGCTCTAGTGGAAAGGTTAGAGGCAATTAGAATGTTTCCTACCTTTTCCTATCACAAATACATCAAGGTATACTATATGGATGGGAATTTTTCCTTTCTTAATGGAGAGCTAGAAGAGGAAGTGTATATATAAAAGCCTGAGGGCTTCCAACTATCATATAATCATATTGATGTTTCTAGATTAAAGAAGGTATTGTATGGACTCAAACAAGCAACAAAGGCATGGTACTCTCAGTTAGACAAGTATCTCAAAAAACATGGCTTCAAGAAAGGTACAACTAATAGAAACTTGTACATAAAGTCAGATGAAAAATAACTTCTAATTGTAGTTGTGTGTGTTGATGATATAATGTTTGGAAGAAACAAAGACTCTCTAGTTCAATGGTTTTCTAATGAAATGAAGTCAAAGTTTGAAATTGAAATGATGGGAGAGATTTATTTCTTCCTTAGTTTGCAAATATTACAAAAATCAGAAGGGCTATTTATCTGTCAAGAGAAATATCCAAAGGAAACATTGAAGAAGTTCAAAATGGAGGACTGTAAACCTATCACTACTCCAATGGTTTTTGTACGCAAGTTATGTACAAATGATGAATCACCTAAGGTTGATCAAAATCTATATAGATCTATGATAGGAAACTTATTATATATAATTACTTCTAGAAAAAAATAATGTTAGAAGTTGTATTAGTAGCAAGATATGAGTCAACACCAAAGCAAATCCATCTACTAGCAACAAAAAGAATCTTCAAATATTGAAAAGGCACAACAAATTATGGAGTGTGACACTTGTTAGCCTTGAGGTGCAGTGCTACTATTTTAATGGAAATGTCCCCTGTTTTAGCTCTGATGGTCCACGTCTCCTCTTGCTCCACTTTGGCCATAAGCCGGCATAAAAAATTATACACCTGTGCCCATAAATATCAATGGGTCCACTCTTTGTTCATCTCTTGTCAATTGTACTCTCCATTCTCCAATCTCCGATCATATTGATCTCCGCCATCCATTTCATTCGCCAATCCAACGACTATCGTGCATCTCTTAATCACCCATCGGCGTATTGCGATTCCATCGCAATGTCTGCCAACTCTTCACCTCTGTGATTAACGATCAGATCTTGACTGTTGATATGAACTTGATCTGATGGTTGTCGCTTAGCCAATCAAATCAACTTGCACGATGCTCCTCAACCGCCTATCCTCCTTAATCATATCCAACAGTTCACAACGATTCCAGGTGAGTAACAAGCGAGAGGGATACCCATATGATAAGGCAGTTTCCACTCTTCTCCTCACTACTATGTGTCACTTGATGAGAGGAATCGGGTGCCAATCCAAATTACCACTTACCTCTTGTGATCTCGCCTGAAGTACCACCTTTCCCTTTCAAATCCACCGATGTGATATCAATTCCTCTATCTCTATGATATGATCCTGTCCATTGATAATATTGATCCAATGGCCCCGTATACCACTTCCCACCAGTCACCCGGGGAGGAAATTTGTTGGCTCTGTGAGTTTTTTTTAATAGTCAAACAGTTGAACTGAAATAATGGAATGTATGGCCTAAAGGGGAAAAAACAACAGCATGATGCAGCGGAACCAACAGAAATGGTCATGGAACATTGCTGGCACTACGAGCCACCTGACAGCGCGGTAAAATTACCAGAATTTGCTATGTTGTTAGAAAAAGAGACCTCTGAGCTCATGTGTGTCTAGTTATGGCATCAAGTAGTTAAGAAGACAGAGGGGATAGATTAAGACATCTCGAGCCTCAGAGGGTTCGAGACCATATTAAAAAGCCTATAAATGGTTGAAAGTTCGAAATATCAAGGGATCAACTTTTGGAGACTGTGGATACTTTGTTCCTTCCAGTGTCTCATCTTCATTCCAATAATACAAGCTTATTTTGTTATTACATGTTCAATTCCCATCTTCTCCTATGTTCTAAGCTTGCACTTAAATAGGTTATTCACGTTTTCTTTTGTATCTAATGCCAAATAATATTCATCTTATCTTTGCATTGATAAATTAGATTTGCAAGCTTCATTTACTTTCTGTAGCTAGCTATTCATAAGTGTTTGTGTATGTATATGTTGGTACAATCAGGATTCTCCATCTATTCATTGAATCTATAAACTATTGAGCATTAGTGGTCAAAAGACTTTTCAAGCTGAGGGTGTTCATGCATGTCTTGAGTGAAAATAGAGATCAACAATAATCTTACTTGATTCAAACCCCAATCCATTCCAATAGTTCAGAGAATGATATTGAAGATTTATATCCTTCCAGGAATCTCTGAGCTACAACCTAGGAGAGTTTCCTGGAGTGCTAACATAATTGGCACCATTGTCGGGGAGAGGAGACTGAAGCTCAACTTCCCTGGGGAACGAAACAAATCCAGCTTTCATGATTGACAAAGTTTGGACACTGTTTGGTTTGTAGTCATCTATCTGGCGACTCTACTAGAGGACGAACCTCTTATCGACTCCACTCCATAGTTTTGGCTCAGTTTATGAGGCATACTCGAAGAAATCCTCAGGAGCCACGAGCTGATCCAATAGCTGACCCTGAAAAAATCATCAAAGAGAGAAAGAAGTTGCATAAAGGAGCATCAGGTTCAGGTAGCTCTAAACAATATTCTATATCTCTTTAAGAAAATCCTGTAATAGAATAAATACATGCTGAGAGTATAGCATCTAATACTAGCAATGAAGAAAAAATCTCAGTGATTCATGCAGCTCCTTATTCTTTAGGTTCTCCTTTCATTGTAAGCCGAAAGGAAGCCTCTCCTCCTATCCATCATACTCCTTTAGTCCTTTCAGTCACTCCTCAACCCTCTGTCATTTAGACTTCCAATATGCTTATAGCCACCACAGCTATGGCAACACCTATGGAAAGAATCATAGGTGCTAGGTATGGACCTCTAGTACTGCCCACTCCTTTTAATGTCATGCCTACTAGAGAATATCAAAAGTATAGGCCTAAGTTCACTAGGACTAAAGGTGTTACAGCTGAGGAACATCTTGAATCATTCTATAGCTATGTTGATAACCTGGACATTAGTGTAGATGATGTGCGGATGAGAGTCTTTGTCCAGTTTAGATGGAGAGGCTAGAAAATGGTTCAGAGAACTGACCCCAAGGTCTATAGTAGATATTGATGCTTTAGATGATGCATTCTTAATGCATTGGGGGCATAAGAAGGATCTGCTCTACTACCACACCGAGTTTTGGAACTTAAAAAGGAAAAATGGTGAGTTTTTGTCTGATTTTAATAAGAGGTTTAACCGCATGTTGGTGGGCTCCAGTATTGCAGCAGTAATGCTACAACTCCTGGGACTCCCTTCTTTACTTTTATCAACCCGGTTGTTCGTAACAAACTTGGAAGAGATGGTGCTGTATGCATAAGTACTAGCTCTTGCCGCAGCTATCACTTGGTCAGCTGGCACAAGTCTGCTAGGGGCTTTAGCCAAATTCTATGAGTTCTCAGAATAAGCTTTTAAGTGATGAACGAAAGCTAACTCAAAGGAAGCTAATCTATTTGTGAAAAGGAAACTAAAAGCCAAAAAGAAATGCAAACCCTAGCAAACCCTAATTCTACCAGCTAGTTCTACTGATGCAAAAATGAGAATGCAAACTACTGAATGAGATGCCATTGACTTCAAAAAGGGAAAATGCATAGGTCTTAGACTACGTTTTTCCTAGAAAGTATCTTTTTGTATTTTTTGATTAAATGTTGATTTTCACATGCATATGCTTGAACTATGCTTCACTGTGCAGGAGTGGATCAAGGAAAAGGAATGCTTGGAAATGGTTGGAAGGGCTCAGAGAGGGTCTAAGGAGTCCCTAACACTCTTCCCCATAGTTTCACAAGGTTTGGCTCTCAAGAAACCTCACTTGTGAGCTTCTACAAGAAGTCTGCAGGGGTTCTACAGGAAACTTCAGGATTTCTACAGGAAACTTTAGAATTTCTGCAGGAAACTTCAGAATTTCTACAGGATGTTTGGAAGTCGGTTTTTAGGAGGTGGATGAGTGAGGGAAGGTGCATGAATGGATCTAGAGGTAGGATAGGGGTCTAAAAATGGCCTAAAGACTGGTGGGTGGATCGGTGAAGAGGTGTAGAAGGCTGACTTGGCTTGAAGACGGCTAAGGCAATGATGAGCAAGGAGGTAAGGTTTCGTAGACACAAAGGATAGATGGGAAAAGGGCAGCTTAGGTACGAGACAGAACAGGAGGCTTAGATGATGCTTTGGGAGGATGGATGAATGAAGAAGATGCCCTGCACGGTGGGCCTTGATCAAATCAACAAAGACCTGCAAATGCTCAAATCCTAAACTAGTCTATTCTATCCATCAATCAACATAAATGAGCAGCAATTTTGTTTGGGAAGAAAACCTTGTACACCATCTATGTAAAGAAACATTTCATATGTCCAAACCCATGACTAATATCTGCAAATAAAACAAGCACACTAAAAGATTGCATAAACAAGCAAACTAGTGTTTTTGTGAGGCAACACTGTTTCCTCAATTCCAGCCCCAAATCCAATAAGGCCGAGGTGAAACCAGGAGTGTGGTTGTCTCTTTTCCTTAGAGATATTGCTGTTATTATCCTACCAAAACATCTAAACCAAATTTATTCATAAACAGTGATCTATTCCAGCAACATAACGAAATCTACTTAACAACAATGTGTTCAAATGCATAAAGGAAAAAAAACAGTGATACGTAAAGAAAAAGAAATAATACAGAAAGGAGGTCCTAGGCTCTCAGGTTGGGCCCAACCCTGAGAGCTTTAGCTCCTATGAAAAACTCAGATTTGATAGGAAACCAAACTGCTTCTCATTATCCAAAAAGAATCATAACAGTCATGCCAAAAATGGCTATAAAGGACCAAAATAAAGCTGCAACACTGAGGTGCAAAGTACGCAATAGTTTCAAAAGTCTTTTTACGAAGGTTGAGGCCTTAACATTTATAGATCATGAGGGACCTAGCTGGCCTCCTCAATCTGTGGAACTCGGCTGTCAAACTGTGAGTCAAATAGTCCCTTTCTAAATGCTGATTGGCTGCCTTCTAGATTCGGTTTGGTGGTCTTCGGAGCTCGGAGTTGGAGGTGAAGATCCCGAGGAAGGGTCATTGAATGTCATAGGCACCCCTCCTTCAAGTCCTCACTTAAGGCTTGTCTGCCTTATAGCTCATGATTGCTTTGACTTTGCTCCAATATATGTCAAAAACCTGAAATAGACACATGCTAACCACCTAGGAAAAGTAACTTCCCTTATTCGTACCAAAGACACAAACATACCAAAAATAATGCATAAAATATAGAAAATGATGGATTTGAACAAGGACTGAACGATGAAAATTAGGCCAAATGAGCCCAAATTGTTACCAATTTTGGGGCTCATCATCACCCCCTGCTAAAAAGGGTTGCTCATCCCTGAGAAACTAGTCCAGCTCCTCATCTTTCATTGCTTTGATGGCCACTCTCACATCCTAGGCTTCTGAAGTAGTGTCCTCCACACTGTCATGAAATCTGGCCTTCCTCTCCACTTCTTCCCACTGCTTATGCTCCTCCTCTTCTAAGCCTCCCTCTAATAATCCCAAAAGCAAGGGTGGACTTAGCTTGAGGCCTATCCAACTGGCTTGGAGGTTCTGCATAGACTTCTTGTAAGGGTACCTGCCAAAGCCTCCCTCATCCGAGTTGGAGTGTGATATTCTCGAATTTTGAGGCTGTGGGACAATGTGTTCCACCTACGAGTGCAAGCATGAACACAATTGTCCCCTAGTAACCTCTCCATATCCTTGAAGTGTGATATGGCCTGGGCCTGATGATCCATGTACTCTAATAATCCCTGAGAATTAGTTGTTAGGTGTTGGTGAGCAGCTATCAGTGCTGTGGGGTCCCCTAGCTCTGCTCTAATCAGCAGTGGTTCATGTAACTCCCGATCCATGACATTCCTGACCTCGGCTGCTCTCTTCTCTTCGTGGTTTAACCATGAGGTCATTGCCATCAGCTGCATGTCCCCTACTGCTGTGTTGGGGTCCCACGAAGTGATGTTTGGAGGGGCCAAATTATGGAGGTAAAACTCTGAGAGCTTGGCCTTATCTTCCGAGGAACTGGTGTTACATAAATCTATGAACTTCTGGCAGTTTTGGATGTGAGAGATCCCCTCTGTGCCAATGTATTGATTTGGAGCTGTAGCCACTGGTCCCTTAGGTACAGGCCATAAGATTTGGCCGGCTGCTGACATTGTAGTGCTTCCATTGCGCAACTGGCCATGTAGGCCAGTTGTGCCTCCTTTTCTTGCACCTGTTGTCTTAGGGATTGTATCTCCATATCCGCCTGCAGTCCCCTTTCCTGTAGCTGCTGGTTGAACTCCTCAAGATAAACGTGTATCTCTTCTTTTCCTTGAGGCTTTGCTGAGGGATCCTTGGCTGCGATGTCCTTTTCTTTCCTCTGTCCCTGCAGCTGGAGCTGCTGTCTGAGCAGCTCATTCTCTTCTATCAACTTGGCTTGCTGGGAGCTTTCCACATGCCTCACTCTTGCCAATTCTCTTTGTGCTTCCTTGAGCTTTTCCTCTAGAGGCCCAATATCTGCTACTCCCTTAGATTTAGCTATCCTCATCCACGTGTGGGTTCGTACCCGTTCTTCTTCTAGTGCTAAAAACAGTGGCACTGTAAACTTTTGGGGAATAATTCTGCCTGCTTCCAAAAAGTTATAATAAGAGCCCAAGTTGGGCTGTGGGCTTGGTTCCATGATAACATCAGTTTTCTCCTCCTTTGGTGGTGACTTGGCTGCTCCCTCCTCCTCTTGTGGTGACTCAACTGCCTTTTCCTCCATCTGCTCAGTGTCCTTCAGCCTAGCCAGAGTTTCCTGTAGGAAAGCCTCAGCATCCTCTAGAGAGGCTTGTGAGCTCATTTTCTCCACTCTGTCCCTCCATGAGGATGTTTTTGGACTCCCTCGCTCGTAAGTAATGGATGCCTTGGAGGGGGATCCATCATTTGGCGTGGTAGGGGTATCCACGATGGTGATTGGTTCTTTGGATGGAGGCTGGGGTCTGCTAGTCTTAATTCTTACACTCCTTCTTGCTTTGAAATACAGAGGAGTCTCCCTTTTTCGTTTTTCTTTTGGCTTGGGAGGAGTACTTAAGGCGGCCAACACAGTTGTTGCCTCCCTGTCTAGGATTTCAGCCGATTTCTCCTTCTGTTGTCCTCTTTCCAGACTTCCTGTAGAAAGTCCTATAGCGGTTTCTTTCTGGCTTCCTGTAGAAGCCATTTTCAATTTTCCTGTAGAAAGACCTTGCTGTTTTCCTGAAGGAATTCTCTGCTGCTTCCCTATGGGAGCACTCTGTTGCTTCCCTGTGGGAGCACTCTGCTGCTTCCCTGTGGGAGCACTCTACTGCTTCCCTGTAGGAGCACTTTGTTGCTTTCCTGTATTAGTACCCTACTGCTTTCTTGTAGGAGTACCCTGCTGCTTTCCTGTAGGAATCGAGGGCACATTTTTAGCCTGCTTGGCTGAGGGAACTTTTTCTTTCATCTTGGCTGAGGTAGCCTTAGGGGTGCCCTTACTGTCTTGGACTTTCTCAGTCCGTTCTGCCCTGCTCTGTAGTCGTTTTTCCCTGGGCGTTAATGTAATCCCCTCATCCCCTGTTTTGGCAACCTGCTTTGCTACTGGTGTTCCTTTTTGCTCCTTCTTGGGTGCTTTGCCATGGGTGTCTTGTCTTTTGGCCTTCTTCTCGGCCTGAGTAGGCTCCTTCTCTTCACTGCTGGAGGAAGTGAGCTCCTCAGCTAAGACTCGGATGTCATCATCCTTTGACATATTCTGGAAAATCTCCCATGCGAGAGGGACGGTGAAAGTGTGGAGTGCGTCTTCCACGAGGAGCTTTATAAGCCCATGATGTGCTAGCTGGTCCGGTGTCCCTTCTCTAAGTTTGGTGGCACATTCAGTCATGGACTGCAAAAGGAAATATGGAATGCTCAATTTCTTCTCCGAGGGGAGGTCCATGTGGTGTCTGAGTTCTGTGAGCAGCCGAAAATGATAACCATATATGATACTAAACCGCCCCTCACACGTGATATTTTTCATAATTTGGACGCTGACTTCACTCCAGAACGGCTGTAGGCTAGTCCTCCGAACTCCGCTTTTATCCTCTGAGAATTGTTCTTCAGGCAAGAAGAATTCTTCCTTAGCCCTCTTACCCAACTTCCTTTCCTCCTTGTCCCACGGGATTCCCATGGGAAGATCAGTCACCCTGCTGATGAGCTGTGGGGTGAGTTTGAGGGTTAGTCCTCTAAAATTGACGGTGGCCAACATTTTTGACTTCGACTCCAGGGACTGAAGGAATTCTTCTGTAATTTCATCATCGTGCCCCTGGAGGTTGTCACAAAATGACATCCATTGTGCACGGGAGAACAGTTCTACCACCTCAGGGGTTCCCCGTAACTTCTTTGAGTCTGACAGTTCCTTTCGAATGAGCCCACCCGGCATGGTCAAATTCTGTGTTTGCGCTGTCAGACTGAGAATTCTGGGCGGATTCTTTCCTTAGAGCGGAAAAAAAGATACCTTTGGTCGATTACCCTGCTGAATTTTCCTGCTCAGATGTACAGAAGGAGGATTTCGAGAATTGCCACTCGGAATGCAGAGCTACGTCTCCGTTATACACACAGTGGCATGAAAGTTATAGTTTTGGCAGTGCTTCGGCAGGGTATCACCCTCTACAGGAGGGAGATTTCATTCATCCGTGAAGAAAGTTACTCATGCAGATGACTACGACGATTTTAGCAGCGACACATATATAAAACTAGACAGAATTGTACTTAAATTTTCTACCCCTTTTCTACTTCGATTGCACCACCTTTGAAAAATTTTCTTTGCATGGGGAGGTTAAATTCTGCCTACCTCTAAAATTTGCCACCCTCAACGTGAACAGTCTGCACTGCTTCGGATGTCGCATTTCTTGTAGTGCAGTTTCCTGTAGAAATTCGTTCTCAGCTTTCGGAGGAGTTTACGGCAGCGCAGGACCAGTCTAAGCGGTAGTAGGATGCTTGAACAGGTAGAAAACTTCAGGTTAACCACTTGCAGAGGAAGAGGACACACATTCGGCTGGGAAACAGTTGTTTCATAAATGACTGCAGTGCATCATAAGTATCAACCGGCCGATTTTGAATTGCTGCGGAATTCACGGCGTGGGGTTGAGCTGTCCCTGATGGTCTGTTGGTCGACGTCACCACAATCATATCCCAGCGTGCCCCTGACTGCCGAATTCTCTCCGCTGGAGTTACCACCGCAAATCTTGTCATACCTCCGCTTCTTCCTGACTAGACATTTCCCATGTGCCAATTATCCACCCTTTCGGCATAATCGATCCAGTTCGGATCCTACGAGGCCGCTTGACGGGCTGTGGTGACCAGTTGAGCAGCAACCAACCTTGTTCAATCTGGCCATTTTCAAAGTTGTGCACATTCAGAGTATAGTTTATGCAATGGGACGAAATAAGGTTAGTTACTTACCTGTGCGGTCGTGGACGTGTCTTCTTCCAGGTTTCAAGACGAAGGATGCCAGATCTGTGTGCTGCTGCTTCGTGGTCAGGTGCTAGAGCTTCCTTGCATTGGCTGCTGCTGGCTGTGAGTCTTGGAGACCCATTCCTCTGGTGGCGAACATGGCAGGCATTGATCCTGTGAGCTGTTGGTGTCTTCGTGGCAGGTACTCCAGCTGGATGAGTTGTTGGTGTCTTCGTGGCAGGTACTCCAGCTGGATCAGCTGCTAAAGGATTCCTGTAGGACATCCTGTAGCTGTTTCTCCTCCTGGGGTGCATACTGACATAATTTGAGTCTTATTGCACAGGTGAAAGGTCTTGAGGTCACCTAACAGGTGAGTGCTCGAGCCTCAGGAGACCTTGTTTCTGAGATTGAAAAGAAACAAAATTTTCCTTATTTGAAAAATAGAGTTCTCGTTGTATGTGCAGGTATGCTTGCTCAGAATGGAGTGGTGGTGGTGAAAAGAGGTGGAGCGAGTAGGGGATGGCATAAAAGGGTGGTTTCATGCCCCCTCAGTCGACTGAAAGCTCCAAATCTTTCCTCGTCATTGATTCTAGCCCACCCAAACGTTCTACAGGAAGTTTCCTGTAGAAATACAGAACTTCCTGTAGAAAGTCCTGTAGCTTCCTATAGAAGGCCGAACCATGATCCGATCGTGCCCAAACTTTGCAAAAATGAGTGTTCATGGGGGATGTGCATGAGAGGCTATCTGGTATCTTGATAGGAACCCTTGTATTTGAGTTGACAGTCCTCCTTTTGTGCGTTATATACCTGCAACCTGCAACACTTTCAAAGATCAGCTGATTTTTTTCTTCTTGTTTCTCTTTTCCTTTTCTTTTGTTTTCTTCTTCTTCTTCTTTTTTTAAGAGACAGCAAGGGCGCCTCAATGAGGTTTTCACCCCTACCGCCTCCGTTGGGCGCCTTGAAAAGGTTTTCATCCAAGGATCTTTTTATTCCCATCTCTTTTTTTTTTTAGAGAGACAGCAGGAGCGCCTCAATGAGGTTTTCACTCCTACTACCTGCCTTGGGCGCCTCAGAAAGGTTTTCACCCAAGGATATTTTTTCTCGTTTTTCTTTTTTTTTCTCTTTTTTTTTTTTTTTTAAAGAATATGAAATGATGCTCAGGGTGTGCCCAAAATAGAGGCAGAACCCTTCTCCATGACCAGCACTGATTTTTCCATAGTTTTGACAAACTCTTGCCTTGACAGAGGCTTCCTATAGATCTTGAGTCGATGCCCATTGACAAGCATGGCGATGGCTTCTTCATCAATAGTTCGGATAAGAACAGAGCCATTATCATTACACTTTTCCACTGCATAGGGTCCTAGCCACCTCGTTCTTAGTTTTCCCTTGAAATCCTTATGACTGGAATCATATAGCAGTGCCCAATCTCCCGGCTGGAATTGTTTGTCATTGAGGTGCCTGTCATGCCACACCTTCCTCTGAAGTTGAGTCACTTCTGAGTGGAGGAGGGCCTGCATTCGAAGTTCATCCAATCCATTCAGCTGCATTAACCTTTCTTGTTGGGCATGGCTGAGATCTAGCTCCAGCTGAGCTGCCATCCTCAATGTGTTGTACTCAAACTCGATTGACAGCAAATCTCCCTTTCCATAGACCAGCTCATAGGGTGTGAAACTGGTTGTGGTCTTCCAAGTGGTGTTGTAGGCCAAAGTGGCCTCAACCAGGCGATTTGCCCAGTCCTTTCTACTGCTGCTCACCACCTTGGTCAAGATCCCCTCTAATGCTCTGTTGGTGACTTCCACTTGCCCATTCACTTGAGGATGATATGGGGTGGACGTCCTATGCTTGATTCTGTGATGAGCAAGCAGATCTTCAATCATATTGGAGGTGAACTGGCTTCCTTGATCGGTGACTATCTCTCTTGGGTAGCCAAATTTGTAGAAAATGTTTTCTCTTAAGAACTTGGCCACCTTCTCTTCTGTTGTTGCTTTGATTGCTTTGGTCTCTGCCCACTTTTTCAGATAATCTGTGCACACAATGATGTAAGACTTTTGCCTTGAAGGAGGGTTGATAGGGCCCACAAAGTCCATACCCCACTTCTCAAATGGCTCGAGAGTCACCTGAGGTTGGAGAGGCATTTCATCCCTTGGGGTTGGTTTCCCCATCCTTTGGCATTGGTCACATTGGCTGATATATCTTCTGACATCTTCATGAAGAGTGGGCCAATAGTAGCCTACCTGTAGAATCTTGAAGGCAGTCCTCTTGGCTGCAAAATGTCCTCCACAAGGCCCATCGTGACAATTTAGGAGGATGTCAAAGACTTCCTCCTCCCTTACACAATGCCTTAAGATCCGATCAGGGCCAAGTTTTAACAAGTTTCCCCCGATCCAAGTAAATGAGGCACTTTTTCTCATGATTCTGCTCTTCTCCTTCGAGGATAGATGTGGAGGGAACTGTGCTGAGACCAGATAGTTTTCTATATCAGCAAACCACGGGGAGAGTACTGAGATAGCAAACAGATGCTCATTTGGAATCTGGTCATCCACTGTTCCTTCTTCACCTGCAGGCAAATCCAGTCTAGACAAGAAGTCAGCAACAACAT